>QEWY01000206.1:0-205644 GCA_006503575.1 Baylisascaris schroederi | reverse complement strand
CACTCGGCATAATAAATATCGTAAATTGAATTTGGTTTGTAATTAAATGGTGCACAAAGTTTGAAATCAATCACTTTATTCAAAGTAACTATTATCGATTATATTTTTCTCATTGATCATTGCTCCAAAAAAAGTTACACAATTGTAATGTTCTCTTTTTATCTTCATCTCTGCAAACTCTTCTTCAATACTGAACGTAATGAGAAGAATTTGATAGGTGATAGGATGGGATTATTGTTTGCAATGAATTTTCAATAGTCATTAGAATCTATAGAAGTTTTCGAGTATGTGAATCTTAATTCTCTCATATACAAAATTTACACTCCAAATCGACATTTCAGTTGGTGTTTATTTGACGGCATTAGAATTTGCAGTGTAATATATTGTTGTTGCTGTAATATTAGTGATATGAGTGATTGATAGGGTGGGAACAGATTTGATAATAGGAGATGTTATTACCAATTTTGCCACAATTGTAGGCTTGTTCTTTTGATATGATGCATGCTTAGTCACCGTTATTTATTACGACGATTGAGTATACTAATAAAAGGATTCCGAGCTTAGCGTCATGTAATAGTCGTCTCGATTAGTAGGAATTTGACTGAGCCTTGTAGCATAGAGTCTAACGATTTGTATTCCACCAATCGTTTGTTGCATTATGCAGCCTATTGCATATAAAACAGCAAAGGGATATTGCATATAAAGGCGGTCAATACAATAATGCATCAGTTATTTTATCGGAATTTCAGGCGAAGTCGTTGACGGATATGGTGGAGAGTGTGGATTCGGGTATAGGACGTACATCTATTAGTGTACGTAATAAGGTTGTGGATAAGATGGCCGAGAAGCGTATCTCGATGCAAGTCGTCTCAAAGGAACTCGCAAGACGTGTGGATGCGTTCAAGTCGAGCGAAGAACTTGCCGCTGCCGAGATTGCTCATCTAGGTAACGATTTTATTTTTGTCACGAATTCCAACTGGTCGATTAAAACCTTTTATGAGTGCCCATATCATAGGTAACTACTTGGTAGGTTGTAACCTTGCTTGGTTAATGAGGATGTCATAAAGGATATATCCATCTGAAATTTTTGCGGTATATAACTCCGAAATTACCATTTTCCCTCATTTGTTGTTTTATGCTTCCTGGAATGATTATTAGTCTAAAGCGGAGTTTGTTTTCTGCATTACAATTTATTCATAGATTAAAATGCTATTAAATGCATTCGCCTTCTCAATACTTTCTCTGAATACGAGATCATTTCCACAATCCACGAATGTGGCATATCTCTGCAAAGTTTCGCCATCATATAATTAGGTTTATATAAGGAATTGAGGTAAGGCCTCTTCCTCACCGTTCGTCTGTTTCATCCCTCTGCTCATCTATCCCATAGAACTGAGAGGATACGTAGATTATGTTTTTAAATTTTATTTGCTTATATTCGAATCACAAATCCACAATTTTCCGCCTTTTGTTCAATTCAATCGATAGCAGTTTGCTTNTTAAGATTTATGTAAGCAATTGTCTTAATTAAAACAGGATATGTTATATTGCTTATTTTGTTTTTCATTAGTGATTTATGAAACTGATTGATCGATTCAATATGGTTTAATGGTAAAACTTTAAACCGAATAATAAAAACATAAGTATTTCAACAGTTATGTGTTTGATATAACAGGTTGAAATGAACATTTGTGGTATAGAGTTCCATCCTTGTCATAAATTAGGCATAGTTGCTAAAATTTACGTGCCTTATTGGAGTTCAATTCCTTTGGATAATCGTCATGGTGTGCTAAAGCATTTCTGTTTTGCACCTATGACTATTCCTTTTTTCGAATAGGTTGATATCCGAAGGAAGTTGGGAAAAGATGTTAACCGCTGAAATGAATGTCCTCGCATGAGCTTGGTTCCAAAGCACATCTTGCATGGTCGAATTGAAGATTATTGTTTGCAGTATCTGGATCACATAGATTCGACGACACAACCTCATCGGACGCAAGCTCTTTGATGGTGCAAGTGCCTGCAATGAGCTTCTCTCAGAAGTCGATAAAATGTGGCACATTGAACAAGGTACATTATTATTTAATTAACGTGATATAATCTCTTATTTGCTTTCGAGGTCTTTATTTTCGAAAGCCCGATGGGAAAAGCAGGGGTAGAATGACTATTTTCGATATTTTCTTTGAAGGTTCTCTCAACCGATGAGTGTTCTGTGTTCATGTTGCCCGTCTATATTTCCTTTCTCTAATCTTCTGAAGAGCTTTTTGATTTAATTTAGCAAAATTTTAACGTTATTGACTATTATGAGCGATGCGAATGAATCGAAATGAGCGAAGATTTATTGCAACAAAACATTTCATCGTTATGTTTTTTTGCATATTTAGCAGACGTTCGTTCTAGAGAGGGTCGGTGAATGCATCGTGCGGTTAACTTGTTTCATGTCTTCGTTATGCAATCTTGAAATCCTTTATATCTCTTTGAAGTTGTAAGATGAAATTCATGATGTGTGATGTTTCAGAGCTTTTGAGAATTTATCATTTTAGCATATTTAGAATATTCCTCGAGATGAATGTTTTAAAATCGAATTGAAATGGGTATCGATGTTTTTGTGTTGTTTTTGCGGCCGATTATTCCATCATATGCGAATAGATTTATACAAAATCTTCTGTTATGTCGGTAGACTTGATCTGCATTTTATTTTCTTTTGCAGACGCAGAAAAACGAATCTTTTGCTTAAGATTTATGTAAGCAATTGTCTTAATTAAAACAGGATATGTTATATTGCTTATTTTGTTTTTCATTAGTGATTTATGAAACTGATTGTTGCTATTTTCGACAAAGTAATTGTGTGAGGAGTAAGGTATTTCATGCATAAGTGTCGTGCTCAGCTTTGTCTTCTTCTTACAGTATGTCTTCTTCATACAGTACATCTAAGTGGGTACTGTGTTTCAGTGCAAAGTGGCAGAGGCGGGCAATCGACTGAAGAAGAAGGAATGGGGTCCGTGCTATATATTCCTGTCATCTGCACATATCATCTTTTATAAGGACGAAAAAAGTGCCGAGGTTACTGAATTTATTTGTTTTTAGCTGTGCTCCTCTACGAATTCACTGCGTTCCCAATTAGTGTCATCTGACTGCAGACAGAGAGGTCTTTACTCACATGTCAACGTAGTTTCTTTGGATAGTCAGAGGGCAAGGAGAGGGGATAGTGTTTCAGGTGTGGTGCAGATGTTTCACCACCTGGTATAATAAACCATATATATGCTCAACTCGTGTATTGTTGCTATTCAAACTGTACATTCAAATCATGTGTTGGTGTTATTCTAAACCTAATTATTTGTGATCACAAAATCCTCTAATTTTGAATAGTCATGTGTTGAGTCCATATCGAGCAATATTAATAAATCGCAAAACTGTAAATGGTTGTTTTTTATGATAATTTAGAATGAGGGAAATTGTTTTTTTTTTTTTCAAAACCAGGTCGGTTTTATTTTTTCGTTTTTCAGAAATCGGGTCGTCATTACGAAGCGCCTTTGGGAATGTGTGATTTGCGTGGTGCATCGTTACAGTGGCTTGAACATGAGAAGGACAAAAGGAAGAAACACGAACACATCATTCAGGTTCGAATTCATTGCAGCTGTCCGATTGCTTGCATACTATTTATATTTATGCATTTTTTAATATATTTGAGCATTATTCCATCCCTATCCACATCGTTGCTCTTCGAACATGCTTATTTTTCTATGCAGCTAAATAGCCTCATATTGAGAAGAGCATTTTAAATTATTATGCAATACTATGTTTCTACTTACTTTTGTAAGAGTGCTCCAAAAATTGAACAATTTCGAAAATCTTTGTGAATTTTTGAATTCACATTACCTTGCAGTTATGTGTTATAATTAATTGAAGCTATTAAATTCCATTATTTTATTAATATGGCGTTTAATTTATCGAAGCAAGGCAGCGGATTTCACCTATATTATTATGAAATTAGTGATGGGTTTGTATGTTTAAGCCACGACCTGATGCATATCCAACACCAGTGCTCGAGAGGGTGAATATGGCAAGTGGCATAAATCGAAATCCGAGCAGCTTATCGCATTCGCATTCTTCTTCGCCATTCACAAGCACACCTGCAAGGCATTCCACTAAAAAAGGAAAAGCGTCTTCTAAAGGTAGAAGAACTGATTTGTTTTATTTTTCTGCAAGCAACTTCAACGATGTTTAAATATTTCATTGATTGTCCACTTGAATGATAAGTAAGTGGATTTAAAAGATCTTGGAACTTTTGTCACCACTTTCATACCATGTTCAAGCCAAGGTAAGGGATTGTTGACGTTCAAGGGGAAAAAGGAGAAGGGTCACTGTGAGAGCAGTATTGCATGGATAATGCAAACTTATTTGTAGTAGTGGTGTGGAGATCCAGTTCGGACTGCTATACAAGTGCTAAGGATCGGCAGTGATCCAATAAAATAGAAAGGAGGAGGGGGGTGATTGATAGGAAAAAAGGTGTGCTGAACGTACATCGCCTTTATATTTTAATTCGCAGATGTGATGACTTCATCGAGCACGGATGATGGGAGAGCAGGTGTATCGAGCGTGATGGGACCCACAGAGGCCGTGCCAACACGGGAATCGATCATTGAAAAGTTGCGTAGGTTCTTCCGCTCAAGACCCTCAATCGACAGCCTTAAGGAGAAGGGCATTTACAGGCGTAAGCATTTTCATTTGTTTTCGTTGAAAGTAGAGTTTTTATATGATACTTCCTAATAATAATTACTTCCTCTTTGCAGCTGTTTGTTTTCTCAAGCATAAAAAGTATAAACTTTTATTGAGGATTTTCTATCTATTTTTTCTGTTCATTTGTTTGCTAGACATTCATTCAAGCAGAGTACCGCTTAGGATATTGATCACATGCTCCTCCATTCACCTCTTTCATTATAAGAACTTTGGCTTCCGATTTATTATATCGTTCTCCGACACGTTTCATTTCCCACTGTCGGACACAAGCGCCATTTTGTTTCACTTTTAAGGGATGTTGCAAAACCGTTGATATATCTAAATGATTTACAAATGGGGCTTTATATGTGCTATAATGAGGGATTTTTTCTATGAAATGAGATTGCAGCTGAGCCGGTGTTCGGTAGTACTCTGCAGGCGATATGCCAGCACGAACACAGCATGGTACCACGCTTTATCCAGTTAGTCACGGAGGTGATCGAATCAAGGGGTCTCGATACGGATGGACTCTATCGTGTTAGTGGCAATCTATCAGCCATACAGAAAATTCGATGTCATGTCGACCAAGGTAACTCTAGTTGCTTTATCGATCAAACGCCTTTCCCTAATTTTGAAGCCCATTTCAGAATACTGTCTCGTTTGGATGCAAAAACGTTGAGGGGTAGAGCATTTTCAGATATCCCTATCACTTTCTAGCTTAGTTTTCTGGAAGTTATTAGGTGTTTTTTCATCATTCAAAGGATTTTCTTCTTTTTGGATGTGGTGATATCCTGAAGCGATAATAAAGAAAGCGATTTTCACACTAACGACGGCATATAAGCCCAGATTGATCACGGCTACTAATGATAGTTATATTTTATGTATACTCTGTTAAATTTTGAGAATTTATTCAGCAATCAGCGTTCTAACTAATTTAACTACGTAAATTTTAACATATCTTCAGTGAAAATGCGAGAATATACATTGTGAGATTTTCCACCTATTGCTTAGAGATGTGTTTTTAATTTGTAAATGACAGCTTATAATATTTAGTTCGCAGAAAAGTAGAGACATGTTTGAGAGAGGTTTGTAGACCGGCGAATCGGTTTTTTGGCATCGTTTGTTGCATCTTATTTCATTATTTTTATTATTTTCAATATTTTCGATATAACTTTACGAGATTTTCAGTTTAATCCGCAATACTTTCGTTGTTTTCCTTCCCCGTTAACTCTTCATACCATGTTCGTTTTCCTTTTTAAAATAAACAATTTAATTATAGAGAAGTATGAAGTATTGCTGCGAGAGGAGGATGTACACGTGTTGACCGGTGCCTTGAAGCTATTCTTTCGAGAACTCTCTGAACCCATCTTTCCAGTCAACCTCGCTAAAGATTTCATCTTTGCCAACAGTTAGTCGTTTTTTATTCGAATTTAATTCCCCAATGTTCATTTTTCTTTTATCCGTTCTGTTCTCTTCTCTTCAATGATCTTTTGCCGTCATACTTGACGCATGCTTACGATCACTGAATCAACTCGGTATGACGCAGCGCGAGCTAATCGCGTGTGATTGACATACCAACCAATAGGAGTCTGGAATCTTTCGTCCTTACTTACTTGGTGTCCACATCCGTTTTTATACCCATAATTTTATCACTCTAACGTGATATATGTATGGATGGATGTATATGGGGGGAGGGGGGAGGGAGGGGGAGGAAGAAAGAGGGAGAGGAAAGGGTGAAGGATTGCAGGCAGAGCATCTAGACGCGACCGACAGGTTCGAGACCGTTTCTGAACGTGCATTATTTTAAGGGAGATAATTATTGTTAGAAGCAATGATTGAATAAAACACGGGCATTCATTACTAAAAAGCCGAAAATAAATTAATTCAGTGTCATATTTTAAATCGATCACAAATGGGTATTAGCATAAAACATGGATCATCACAAGGAACGGTACTATTAGCTTTGATATGTGAGGGCCTCAAAGTTTGATAGTGGCCCAAGTGTTAAAATATCTGGTCAGTAATCTGGGAGTTGAGAGTTCTGACCTGTGCAAATTTTATTGCAGGGTTACCAAACGGTGAAACGAAAGTGAAGGCATTCGACGAACTTCTGAGGAAGTTGCCTCTTGTAAACCGTGAGACTCTGAAGGTGCTCTTTGGACACTTGCTGAGGTCTGCATTTATCGTTTAATTTTTCGTCGGTATTCCCGTTGAAGGTCTCAAAATGATATTCGAAGGGAAGGGCGTAAGGCTTCTTGTTAGCCTTCCTTCCCCACCATTTTGTTGCCGTGGTTGGTTTAAGGGCTGTATGCAGCAGTTTGTGGACGTTCCTTAGATGAGATCTTGTCTTGTCGGTTCTGTTTTATCTTTCGGACAGTGGCCATGGCTTTTGATTGAAAAAGTGGCAGACAGCTTCCAGTAGCAAGAGAGGAATAGCGGAAAATATGTAAACCATGAGAGGTCTTGGAAGGGCGTTCTTTGCTTGCGGATTTTATTGCATCCGTGAGGCTAGACTAGTTTAGTCTCGAAATTTTACTTTATAATCAATCTCTTAGCAGCGGTCATTTCGAAGACATATTAAGCACAAGTATCGTTTGTTAAAATGCCATAGGTCTGAAGGAGAGGGAGATTAGAAGTATTCCTCTGCCCTTCTTTGCAACACGTTCAGTGCATCGGAATCCCTCCATTCTTCGTTCCTTCTTAAAACCCCTTCTTTCTAGGAAGACGGCAAAAGGAGCTATGATTTTAGACTGTTGTATATTTGCTTTTTTGCAAAAGTTATAGCTTGAAGTAGTCAGGATTGGCGACTTTGTTTCGTATGGCCATCAGTGACAAAATTGTGGTAATTGATGACATCTCTGGGGTTGTCGCTCACTTGGTTAGTTACGGCTGATATTTGCACAGTTTCATAGCATTGAAAAGTCGAGCAATGGCTCTCCACATAGGTCCTCTATCTAATTGAGTTTGACTGTTAGATATCGCAAAGCAGACATGTTCATTGTTCATCCCCTAGGATTGTTGTGGTGATTAATGAATTTATAGGGTTGCGAATCACGCCGATAAGAATCGTATGGAGATTCACAATTTGGCAATTATGTTTGGTCCGTCGTTATTCAGTAGTGGATTGGAGCCTGGCAGTGAGAGTAAGAAGGGAAACGCATCGAAAAAGAAGGCAGTTGATAAGAAATTGAAGGAGAAGCCAACAGTGCAGAGCAACTCACATCTCGCCTTCAACATGATCATGCAGGGACAGACCGTTGAGTTTCTTCTTAAAGAGTTCAGACGATTCCCAATTCTGCAAGGACAAGCTGTATAGAGCATTCGTTTGTTCTTTGATAATGTTTATACGGCATTTCACTTATGCTCGTTGTTGGAGGGGTTGGATAAGGTACATGAGCAACGAGTAGGGACAGCGATCATTCCTTGTATGCTTTCCAGTTGAGATCTATAAGGAAGAAAGTCCCCATAATTAGAGAAGGGTGGGCGAAGAAAAATAACCGAAACCGTTAAGGATCAGCTCTTAATAGTGTCGTTCGTCTTTTCCCTGCTCGCATTCCTTTTGCTTTTTTTTTCTGGCTGCTTGTAAAATATGTATGATCAGAACTGGGGGAGGGGGTATTCTAAAGTAGGTTCTAGATATGTCCCACATGCGAAAACGAATTTTTTGCTTTTCTTTCGCACACTACCGTCGTGTCCTTCGCTTTCAGTAAGAATTGCTACGTGAACGTTTAAATTGTCCTCATCACTTCCTTTCACAGTGATAGTTTTAGGGTTGTTGTGAGGGTTTCCTGCAATGCATGAAGTACATCTCCGTATCCTACGTTTCTGAGGCATACTTGGTTTAAGAATGGTGTTAAATGCGTGGATACCGAGGGGCTATATTGCAGTGATGTTGTGGATGTTGGTTTCTGCTTTTGTGATATCGTTTTGCTGAAATGTGATGAAGCAACACGTGTATAGACGTTGCTTCTAATCTATTCAATCGATTCGTACGCAATGCACAAAGTATCGCTTAATGATTGCATATAATCGTTATCTCAATCGCAGTTTGTTGTCTTATTGTTGTGATATTGGAATTATATTTGACGCAGTGATTTGTTGCAAAGTGAAAGAGCGAATTCATCTTATGGAAATAGAAAGATTTTTTATAGAAATATATATTCCATAATGGCCGATTTTTTTTAAACATTCGTCGGCATTTCCACTTTTCTCGTTCTTTTTCTTCAATCTTCTTCCCCCATCGTACCTTGTCAAGAGTACAGGCAGGAAGAGGTTGTTTCCAATTCAATAGCAGATTTGATTGAAGCTTCACTGAGTTATAAAGTGATGACGTCATTGTGTTGTGTTGTGCAGCGAATAGAGGACTATCCTCTCGATAGCATTTATCTCATCGAGCGCATCTGTCCGGTGTCTGTAGTTTTTTTTGTGTTTTGCTTTAATGAATTTTTTTTTTTTATTTTATGCTCCGGTCATTGGCCTTCATTCCGTTGTTTTGCTCTTAATTTGGCCTCTTCGCTTCTCTCTTTATTGTTTGTTGTGTTTGTTTTTTTTTTTTGATTTATTCCTGCTGTTTGCAATATTTTTTAATAGTTTTTTCCGTTCCAATTTTGAAAAGATGGAAGATAAGTGGAGCTGTTTGATTTATTAGCATTTAATCTTTTTATGATCATTTATGGGTAGGTTTATGTTGTGCAACTTGAGATAAGTACATTCCAATGAAAAAGTTCGATTACACCACAAAAGTGATATATTGTCCTTCTATGCGATGGTCAGGATGAGTTACTTTCATATTGTTTCGTACTTCAATTATGTAAACGATGTAATTACGTATGAGGCAATTTATGGCTTAATCGCCAATTATTTTCGTTTGTGATTTAATTTTTCTTCACTTGGTTGGATTGTTTTAATTTTTTTTACAATGCTTCTTTGGGAAGTTTTCTATGCTCACCTATGCCATTAGACCCATGAACGAGGGATTCGAGTTAGAGAGATAGATGCATAGACGAGGAGATTCGATTTGGTGGGATAGGCGAGCTATGGTATTTTCATATACGTTTTCAATGATTTTTTGTGGCATTCGAATCTCGATTGAACACAATGAATCGTTGCTCTGAATTGTTTTCAAATCCGACGAACGTCCCGCTTAAATTGAGCTTCAATAAGCATGAAAGTGACCATCCTTAGTCCAGCATATTGATCAGTTAACTTAGACAAATTGTGCTAAGCGCTTTTTGATTCGATGATTGTCGTCGCCTGATTATCGCTTTATTGAACCCATTCTCTTTGTCGTTCCTGTATCGCTTCTGCTGTTTTCGTTTTGAAATTTGTCATTTTGCTGTAATTTTTATTTTAATCTCGATATTGTCTAATGTGTTTCTTCGATTAGTTTGATTTCGAAAGTAATATAGTTTACTGTTTTTTTCTTTCATTAATTTGGATTATTACGTATTTGTGTTTGCTTTTTTTGTTTTTATCAGCGTCAAAAATTCTTTCCATTCAAATAGAACATGACACTTCTTTGATTATATGTCACTTATTAATTCCGAACGAATCGATCTTCTTTCTTTTGGGGCTGTAGCGAAGTTCTTATTCGCCAGTTGCAACATCATTCACATTGTTTCGATTGATACTCTATTTGCTACTTTTTAATGTATGAAGTGTTTTATTCAGCTAAGGTTTTTAGTGAGGAATTTCAGTGTTCATTTCCTTTGAATATCCTGGTGTTTTTTTTTTACCAAACCAGTTGCTTGATATGGTTTTATTGAACCAAACTTGATATGGTTTTGAACCAGGTTTAAAATTTTTAGTGTAGGTGGTTGGGGAGGGTTGTATTTAGCATCGGTTGTGAGTAACATTGTAGTAATGTTTGCATGGATTGTGTAAGTCATTTTGGTACAGCAGGTTGTGTACGAAAAGCTTAACGTTTTCACTCATATTGTATATTGTTCGCTGTGTTGCAGCTCTATTTCCATATCATTTGTGCAGTGAGCTTTTTATATAGATTCCATTTGCACTTCATTCACTAAAAGACCCATTTCTATGTTGAGGCGATCCTATATCCTTAAAGGATATATCACAAGCAGACCTAATGGGTGGGGGGGGGGGGGGGGTTCGTGGCTTGCAACCACTTCATCTTGGTTATATCTACACCAGAATTTATGGTAGTTTCGATTGATTTCGTGTAGATTTTATCAATAATTTTTTGAAATTCAATTGCTTACTTAAGTAGTGCAAATATCGCAAATTGTTTGATGGTTTAAGTGACCCAAATTGCGCTTATTAGAAGAGCTGTATGTGTCGTGTCTGTCTGCCTAAAGATTTCAACTCGGGAGCCATTGAATTTATGAAATTCTTTGGAGGGGATGATTTTTATTTGTTGTTGATCAGTCAGCTGTGAAAGGAGTTGTAGATATTTAAAAATCCTAATAATTCACCTCCATTTCTGATCGATCGAAGTTTAATCTCGCACTAGTCATAAAATAAACCGAATCATAGAAAATTAAATTGTGGGGGTTTGTCTGAGTGGTCAGTTCATTGTATTTAGCATGTGCTTATTAATTGTTAAATTGTGAAGGTGGTTATTCAGGTGTAAAATGCAAAAGCCAACTCCTTCGTTGATCACTGCAGTATTTATCTTATTTTCAGCATTCTGGCTGTCGGAAAGATTCAATGGAATAGTTGACTAAGGAATAGTTCATCACCTCTTCACTTCCCTCTCCATTCCCCGCTAAAGGATCGTTGTCTCATATCAGCCATTTCCTTCCAGTCGGCTTTTTGTGGCATCGCTCGGTTTCCTGATGCTTTCTGCTTTGTCGTCATGTTTACATGTGCAGCTCCTTTTCGAGTATTTATTTGATTGCGGAAATGATCGTCTCATATGTTATAATTGTTTTATTGTGCGCTATAGTTGCTCTCAATTGTATGTATTGTTCACGCTCATTGAGTTCCGTTCGCTTAGTCACGTTTTATGGAATTCACAAAGAAATGAAAGATTATCTCTTACAACGAGTCTTTCATGTCGATTCCGCTCACTCGGTATGCAATAATGTCATATAGGTATATTGCTGGAAAGGTATATAACCTTCGACGACAATTTTCAGGGATGGGCATGGCTTGAGATGCTTTAGCCTTTGCTCGACCGGTGTTGAGCAAGGGCTGTCGATCTCTTTGATGCCAATTTGTGCCATTTGCTTCCGATTTACAAGTCAAAACGTTCGGGAAATCAAAGATAAAGCAAGCACACAACTTCCTTCGGAAAATCTTTGGAATATCCCATTTGGTCGTCCTTTATAACATCAAATCGTTTCCATTCGAAAGGTGCTGTGCACAAATCAAGTAGAATTGATCTTTGACGGTTTGCTTGTCTCCTGTTGGAAGTGAACTCCGATCAGGAATGCACCAAGCCATTTGTCAACCACCTTTCTTAAATTTAATTGCACAACTTAGACCTATGTTGGTTTCGCCATCATGTTTCAGTTTGTGCATCTTCTGTTTGAGAAACGCGGTATAGAGTAGAGTTTAGATAAAAGGATATTTGGAGTCGGATGGAGATGATAAATCACTAATCGTATATAGCTATCAGGAAATGAACAAGTGATATGTTGTTATATGATTGCTGTGGTTGTTTTCGATGGTGAGCCGTTTATTGTGTTGTGATGTTAAACGTAATGGAAAAAAAGGTTGCAGAAATGAGGCGATTTAAAAAGNCAAGGTTATTCATTGTTTTGTCGTTTTTATTGCAGATTGCTCATCTTTAGGCGGAACACAGTATAGTATAGTATAGTATAGTACAGTTCAGTTTTCCTTTCTACTCTTCTTTACTAAAGTGGATGCTTTTGCTAGCTTAGTTGCATCTTGATTTAGTTTTCCATTCGCACTTACTGAATTCTTGCTCTTGATGAAGTTTTGTTGAAAGAAAGTTCTCGCAAAATATACTAGAATTTGAGATTTAATTTTCTCTCAGCTTGACTTCGTCTGCATCCCGTAGATGGGAATGCGGAGCATTTGTCTCCCATTGGAGCCATACTCTGAGCAGCACCTGAAATTTTTTCGAAGCGGGTTCCATTTCAGAAACTTTGGCGGTTTAACGAATGAAGACATTTCGTGAAAATCGAATTTTTATGGCAGTCGAAAGACCCAAAAAAGTTGAAATCGAATTTTGATCAGCAAAAATCGACCGAATTTCTGTCACCATTCATTATTCGGTTGTTGTGTGACTGTCGTTACTACCTGTTGTTGGTGTAATAACGATGATTACCTTTATTCCCTTCGATGTTATCGTTGGCTGTCAAAAATCCGTTAGTTATCAATTGATTAGTTAACGTCGCTTCGTTTCAATTCAAACGGAGAATCTAAAACGACTCGGAGATGTTTATTCCAGTTATTGTTTGGGTGTGGATGTGGATGATGATGTATTGGCGGTGTGTCAACGAAATGTCGATAGTTGTGAGTTGAGTGATGTGGTCGAGTTGGTACAGATGGATGTAACACAGTGCACTGCAATCTTGAGGCCAGTTTTCGATACGGTGCTTATGAATCCACCATTCGGCACCAAAAACAATGCTGGTTAGATGCTTTGAATTATAGCAACGGCACTTAATTTACTATATATTGCAATATTATATACCCTAATTTCGATTTGTTGATGCTTGCGGTTTATATGCAAATACTATTGGATGAATAGACGGTACACAAACAAGCATAGTTATGGCCATTGTTCTAGTGCGTTTCTTAGGGCGATATGTAGAATGCGCATAGCGATGTCGACTTGAATTGGAAATCGCGGAAATTCGTTTTCTTCTTCTTTTGCAAAAATGAAATGGTTTTGTTCGTACATTTGTGCTATCACTCCATCGTTTAAACGATATCCCATAAATCATTTATTTTTTTTTACAACTTTTTATAATTTTCTGTAGGTGGTTTCATTCCGATTTTAGGATTTTATTTGAGGGAGAAGAGAGCTAATGTTGTCCATTGATCGAGAATTTCTCATGATATTGTTTTTCGGAAGTGTGCGGTTATCAAAGATTTTTTTTTTGATATTTTGATCGTTTGGAAATCTCCAAAAGCGATTTTTTAATGCATTGCCCTTCTCATTGATCCTCAGCGGGGGATTCTGCATGTTAAAGAACAGGACTTCATTGCATTGTTTGGTATTTTATTTCCTAGCAGTCCCCTCGCCGGACTCAGAATTGCTGCAGTTTAGTAGCATTGGGAATTAGTATCAAATAGGTCATTGTAAAGTGAAGATAGATCTCTTAGCTTTTAACTGTTGAATACTTTGAGTTTTTATATCTACATGTGAGGTATCCTTTATTTTAGTTTTTAAAACTGTCACTTTGCAGTTTGCTAGCAGACAAATTCATTCCTATGCTTAGACATTAATGTGGCTTGCACTCTAATGCAGTGTTCAGCCGATTAAGGATTCAAGTTCAGGTATCGATGTAAAGTTTGTGGAAGCGGCGCTTTCGATAGTGGTTGACGGTGGTCGTGTATATTCGCTGCATAAGAGCTCAACGAGGGATTATATACTGAAGAATGCGAGGAGATTGGGTGTTGAAGGTGAATGCATTGCCGAACTGCGATGGGATCTACCCGCCACTTATAAACATCATCGCAAATCATCACTCGATATAGCCGTCGATTTAATACGCTATTCAAAATCAATTACCTCTTAGCAGTTCGCTTATGGATTCCGTTGCGGTTTGTAATTGCCACTGATCGAAAACGTACTTGAGCGGGATTGTAACTTGACAAGCCGTACCGGAAAAGTTGTTGCAATATTGATGAGTGGGCATGGTTTTTATCGCTACTATTTGCCATTTGGGATTGCATGAAGTGGAGTATTCTTCACGGATAGAATCACAGTCTTTAAGTTCGTTTCTGTAGTCAGTTCTAGTTTCTCTGGTCTTAAAACTACGGACAACCGAAGCATTCATTATGAACTGTGCAAGTAAATTTCTAGAGGGGCCTGACTTCTGAGTCGGCCATCACTGGTGAGATTCAGCTAAAACGGCAAGAAACCGGTGCCATTTGTCGATGTGTTAGTAATAATCCATGTGCTGTCCGTTGATGTGACAAGTGAAGAGTTGAACTAAGTTGAAGGCATGATAGAGTGGAATGCTAGCCGAGGGATTGGTGCGATAAGCGCTTCTGCAGTTCTGCTGGTCACACCGCCCATCCTCATAAATTGCCGGCATGTATTACGCAGCTAATCGGATAGCTTGTAGTTGTTTCAAAAGGTTGGTTTTCACTAATTAAAATTCCTGACCGTATAATGTAAAATAACTTGCGAATATGCAAATTTTCGAGCGCTTTTGAGCGCACTTCTGTGCTATCTACATTTCAAGTTGAGACTCATAAGCTTGAATGGGGATATGCTTTCAAGGCCGATGTGCAACAACTGCAAGATAGTTACTCTGTGATCTGCATTACACCTGTAAAGATTCTTAACTCTGGCTTTTGAAATTTCAGTTTGGAAACCATTGAGTAGACAGACAGATACAAGCACTCAGACATACACACACGGATGCGTAGGTACGCCTTGAAAATGGGAATTTGCCGATATTGCATAAAATGAAGTACTGAGGGTTTTATGAAAAAATAATGTCTTAATGAAGAAGAGGAAAGAATAAGGATAGTGATGCGATCAACGAGTACTAAGTTACATTCAGTTATTCCATCATGTGGAAATGATAGCCTGGTGAGATAGATGTGCTGTAATATATCCAAAATATTATCAATACCAATTTGTCACTCTATTCACCAATTTTGTCGCATTCATAAGTGAAGTGCGAGAATGCGAGCACACTTGCATTATGCAAATTGTATAGAAGTTTTTTCATAAACATTCTAATTATGTGTTAATGCGAAATAAAGCATCTAGCATGCTGTCATATCCCGGGAGAGGGAGAGGGAGAAAGGTGAACTATGGGTTATTGATTGCTCAACAAGCATTGAATTGTGAATGTTTGAGATGGTTTCTTCATTTCTATTGACTATTGTTAAGAAATATTATCGCATAATCGCGAGAAATACTTTCATATGAAACATGAAATAATATAAATGGTTTAATTATTTAATTGATATTTATAATATTCGTTAATGTTGTTTGTTATTAATCAGTGCGTTTATATAATTGCATCGCCGTTTTGTTATTTCTTTTGGTTTCTCATATTATCGAGTGATTTAATAAACTTTGCTCATCATTCATTATGCTTGCTATGTGGTTATTGAAATATCCAATGCATTTTTATTTTAACTATGTTTTGTTCGATTTTTTAACAGTCCTTATCAGCTTATCAGAATGACATGGCAGGACCCATGTTTGGCTGTGTCTTTGGAAAATTTATAAAATTGGCACATTGAGGCTTGTATTCTGCACACTTCACATGGGTATACTTACCAACTTTCAATGATTTTGACTATTTGTTTAGTCGACTGACATTTTTTCAAACTTTGAGTGCATTTAGTTAGTCTTTTATTGATGGAGACTTTTGCAATATCCTAGAATTCATATCGATCTACTAAATGTGAAAGGAATCATTGTCGCTTATGAGGCATATACAGTTACATGCATTTTGCAGCAGTCAAATAGCATAAAAATGCACCTTTTGCAAATATTTCAGAGGTGGTCTCATCGATTTGCATATTTAATTGGGCACTTTATTATTACTTGCTCGGAGAATTCATGAAATGACCGTAGTGCCAATTCGTCGGCTTTACTTCTTCGTTTGTTTTCATTGGTGACACTTGCATTAGAGGATACTAATTTATCTAATATGAAGGTAGTGTATTTTAAAAGGAGTATATCTATTGATATGGTACCATTCCGTTCGTCCTTCCCTTCTCTCTAAGTAAGGACTCATAGTTACCTTTATTGGGGTGCTTTCCCATATGGTGCTCCATGGGCAGAATTCGTCCTCTTATTATATTAACGCTTTGATTGTTGACTCTATTATCGATATGGCAACCGAGCTTGCGTTTAAAGAATGATCGAATTGAACAAGAAATATGGATTCTATTAAAATTTTAAATTTCAGATGATAACATACAACAACGAAGAAGCGTATTGCGATGAATATCCGATGAGACGATTATCATGTCTATCGAGATGGGTTCGTTGCGTTGGCAATAACAACACTCGAGACAATCGTTTCGTTGTTGATGTTGTCGATGATTGTAAACGAATGCACATCGAACATCAGCCTTTGTTTGTCGCTGCACCGATGGTACGCTATTCGAAGTAAGCCATTTAGTTTTTATTAACTTTCGTGGTAATTTAAAGGTGTTTATCGAACTTGTCTAAGGTGTATCGTGCACCTTATTTTAGGTTTTTTCATTGCGGATGTATTGTTCATTAACGGCAATCAACTTCTATTTCGACGCAATTCATTGTATTATGTGAACGTGAATGTTGTTGTATTGAAAGAGAGTGTAATAAGTAGAGTATCGTTATGGAATGATTAGGGTACTTCTTATGTTCATCGATGTTGATTGAAAAATGTGAAAAATGTCTAAAATTGGAACTTTCTGAAAAAAAAATTTATCCAATGTAAAGCTGTTCATTGAAGTTACTAATTGATATGATTGTTATTCCAAATGCGATGATTCAAAACCTTAAATTTGCTTTACACATATGATACTTGGATTTTATTGATTGACGAAATGAAACAACGCCCATAATCAAAACGAAAGGAACATATGTAATAGTATCACCATTAGCTAAGCTATGACTGTTGAATGGTTGAAATAAATATTGATTGAGTGTGACTTGGAGAAGTGTACAAAAATAGGTATTGCAATATGTACTGAAAATGCACAATGACAAGGATGATGTTAGCTTAGTTGTGCAATCCTTTCACATTTTTGAGCAGAGAAGCGATTATGTCTGAAAATTCGCTCTTCATTGTTGAAGTTTTCATAGATTTTTTTGGCTTCTCCTCTCAGTTGTCATTGAACTTCCGCGAAACACAATCAATTTTAGAGATATATTTGGTCGAAGTGAAGCGTTGACAACGCTCTTAGATGATATCTTTGCAGCTCAATTTGCCTTAGATATGCAAATTGTTAAGGTTGCCTTTTCGATCATTGGTTCGGCTTTATGGAGCGGATCTCGTCTATACACCAATGATTAACGCAAACAATTTTATCACCTCTGAAGAGTGCCGTTCTTCCGAATTCACTACAAATAAATGTAAAATTTTTTTGTGCGTTTATCGACCCACAACTATATTCAGATGCTTTATGCTTCCTTCAGATCATCGGTTATTATAATACTATTCAACGTTCTTAAGTATATACGCAATTGAAATCATCGATGTGCCATTCATTACATCCTTGAATCAGTGCTCGTTTTGATTCATCATAATGTTTAGCAGTTATTTTACTGCATCATTATACGCTTTTAGATGATTCACCAACTATTGTGCAGTTCGCTTCGAATGATCCTGTGGAATTTGCAACGGCTACTGAACTCGTTTATAGGTTAGAACGCTTTTTCTCACTTATAGTAAATGCCATCGGTGAATTTATAAGGGTGATGGGATTTTTATCCGAACTAAAATATGGGAATTTTCCTTGTGCTTTGCATTTTTTTTTTGATCGGAAAGGGCTCGAAGAAATCGTTTCTGCGAGTTATTCGACGTCTGCCATCTGTTGAGACTAAAACTTTTTCATTATACAGCAAAGCAACAACTAACATCCTTAGAAATACTGAAAAGATTATTTTCTAGGTAAGTTATTTGGCGAAGAAAATATGAGTAACACTAAATGGCAATGAGATGGTAATTTTCGAATCGAATGCGTCAGGTATTGTTCGGGAGTGGATGTGAACTGTGGTTGTCCGAAGCGTGATGTTATGCGGGAAGGATATGGAAGCAGTTTACTCTCAACACCTCAACTAATTGCTGATATGATAGCGCATGCACGTCGACGAATTGCTGATACGCAATTTACGGTACACATTTTATCTTCCTCATCTATCAATTGGATACATACTTTCGCTTAATTAGCTGAGAAAACGGAGTGGCAAAGAGTTCTGATATCTGTTTATACAAATCATAATCGTGCATCGTAAATATTGTAACTCGAAGTTTCCTCCAGCAAAGGCTATGTCCTTATACGATTATTAATTAAACGACTATATAATTTTTAAGATATCAATAAAGATACGTCTAAATAACGATATTCGTCGTACTGTGGAGTTATGTCGACAAGTGGAAAGTGCGGGAGTCTCCTATATATGTGTGCATGGTAGAACCCCTACGCAGAGATCAGAGCCAGCAAACTACGAAGCGATTGCACTAGTGAAATCGGTGATGCGTATTCCCGTTATTGCGAATGGTGCGATCGGATCGTATCAGGAAGCGTTGCAAGTGGCGAAACGAACTCAAACCGACGGTATTTTATTTTTTTTGTGCACGTCTAAATTACCTTCGCATCAAATTTTGTATCGTTTAAGGGATTATTCATTTTCAAGTCGGATTTAATAGATCCTCTTCGATATGAGATTTGTGTTGTAGTTTAATATTCAAGTAGTAGTTAGATTCAGTAGAAATGAGTCGACGATCGATCAGAGGGTAGGAAAAGTTTTCTTCTTCTTAGTTACGACAGCTGAGAGAGGCTGCTTAGTTAATATATGGCTGGGAATTCCCTCAGGGATTTGTTCATAACTGTGATTCGCTTTATGATTATAGTTTACTGCTAATTACTTTATGAGTGTCATTCTCAAGTTATTCGCTGAAGTATCTTATATATCATTTATTTTTAACTAAGAGTGGTTCAATGCTGCTTCACTAAATGTTTTACGTTTCAACTAATAGCAGCCGTTTATTTGACTCATTTGCAGTTACCAACAATCCAAAAACTTTAATTATTTCAATTGTGGTTATTAGATATTCACCAAATGATTCTAGTGCAATACATTTTAGCTGACTACATGTGAAATAGAAGTGTGCTACGTATAATCTTTGGATTGTATGTTTCATTGAAAGGTACATATTTTTCTTCATTTTTATAAGGTTTTATTCGGAATTTAGACATATACATTTCTATTGATTTGACCATTTTTGGAACCGGATTTATTTCTAACGACCTTCTAGTGACTTATATTGACTGTTATAATTCAAAAATATAAATGTAAATGTCTGGTGGATGTGATCGTTTTATATGAAGTGTAGCTTATGATGATGCATTTTCATTTCAGGAGTGATGGCGGCGAATGGTCTTCTCGATAATCCAGCGATGTTTGCAGGACATCATTCAACACCAATGCAATGTGTACTTGATTGGGTGAGTAAACCAAAGATTATTGCATAATTTTTTTGCGTTTTCAATGCTGAAACAAGTAGAACTTCTGACTGGGATCCTGATGCAGATTGATGAAAAACCTCTATATTGGGATTTATTGGGTATATATAGCTAACATGCAAGTTCATTTGGCATGAAGCGATTCTCCTGAGTTTCATGTCTAAATTAGCAAGTGGTCCACATTTTGCATGTATCCTTTTCGCATGAGTTATTGCAGGAGTTGCAGTGTGGCGGGATGCAACAGAGTTTCCAAATGGCATTCTATGAAAGACTGTAGTTAGGATTTCAACCGAGCGGAGGGAAGAGGAAAGAGGAGTGGGGACTTTGTTCCCTAAAGGAGAGAGATTCTCGGGTAGCTTACTCCCTACATCTTGGTGGGAGGGAGTAAGATGCTCCCGAACATGTTTATCGATATTCTGCGATGTATACGTATTGCGAAATATGTTTTAGTGTATTTCTAGAGAATTTCTGTGGATTAGACGATGTATTTCTTAGAAGTTTTTGTGGAAATATCTCGGCCACGAATCATTTTACAGAACTGCAATAAGTTTCTGGATTTTAGAAGGATGGTTGGTTCATGAAGATGTTGGTACTAAGAGTCGAAAGGTCAAAGGTCAATCGATTTCTGTGAAATTGCTTTTTCGCTTCTATTATACTTATTTGGGAAGGTTGTCTTTGAGGAAGTGAATGCATTATCAGCGTATTAAGATAGTGGACGGCGTGATAATATAGGCAGAAAGGTCATTTCCTCCAATCAAAAATTCCTCTATTGTTATTGTAATTAACGTTTCATTAGCATTACTTTACAAGTTATCTTATCCGACCAAAAAGGAGTTCATAATTTATAAATTCCATTTGGGGCTACTCCTCAGCATGTCATCATATTATCACCAAGTTGGAGCGTTGCTTGGTTAAGTTGGTTTAGTGGATGTTTACTTCATCGTAGAAATTTCGCATGATTTTATAGTTGCGAATAACAGCGGAACAAGGCAGTGCGTTCGATTTGTTTCATCAGCAGTTAATATTCATGCTTCGATCCACTCTCACCTCATCGCAGAGAACACTTTTCAACGAATTAACGAGTCGTGCGGCAGTTGTCGATTTCCTTAATTATCACTTATTCGATAGTGAATAGGTCGTATATCTCAAATGTTTTAAAGCTTATTTGTTACAGTCGGTTGTCGATTACGATTTATATAGTAGCTTCGATTTGCCTTTTTGAGCAAAAATCGATCATCGTTTACTGCTATGATCGGATTTCCCGACCACAATCAGAGGCGTTATATTTGATTATTTACCGAAGTTTTTAAGAGCTTTAAGTTATTAATGCAGAGGCGAATGTTTTTAGCAAATAACTAATCCAGCGATTATTTTCGACTCTCAGTAATCATGTAGCAATTTGGGAACCAATGATTCTTATATTTTGTTGCACTGTGAGGAGTTAATGTTGACGAAGTGATAGGTTAGAGCGAAATCTAAATGAAATGTATATTTCTGTTGGTGGTGCTTTGTCGTTATAGAATTTTTTTCTCACCAAAGGTTGGGTAGTTTTTCCCTGTAAAATTGCCTTTCTAACTTTTTCTATGAACTATTTCGTGTCGATGCACATCCTATTAGATACTTAGTTATATTCGCTTATTTCTGTCATATTGGATGGTGTGTTTTTATTCGGTTTTTTTTTTTGCACATTTCCGCAAAATTATTTCATGTAGCTGTTGAAAAACTGCGTTGATGGGCATGATTTCGCTTTTTCTCCTATTTTTAAGATTGTTTGTTAGACTAAATCGCAAAGAGCGCACATTGTGCCGGTTTACTTAATGCTTTTTTTTTCACTTGCTGGGTCTCATTTCTGCTATACTTTTGATATATAACTTGAACGATTGTATCATGTTTTGGAGCCACTCTAGTTGTTTAATCACTATTTGCAGTGCATTGAGGTTATTTCCTGACGAAATATTCGAATTTCTTTAATTGGCACTTCAGGGATGATTTGATTTTCTTGGAATAATTACTTGTTGGAAGAAAAATAACAAAATAGTTTCCCCTTCCTGAGCTATTCCCCCTCTCACTGAATATTGGTATTATAATCATATCCAGTTAATAATATTCCTTTCTAATCCACTTATAATTGAACATTCGATTAGTATGGTGGTTTCTGTTCATAAATGAGGAATGAATATTGAAGTAATTAAGGTTTATATAATGTTAATACGTCATCATATATCAATTATGTTCGGAAATGAACAGGAAGTCAAAACATTCAATTATAGTATTTAATAACGATCTGTTGAATTAAAAAAGTTTTCTTCAGGTTTTCTTTTGCAGGTGAAATATTCAGTTACATTGTATGAGAACATTGCGATTGGGTAGAAAAAAAAATCAAATATTGGCGACTGGGTATTTGGCATCTTGCCGATTTTGGCAAGATGCCAAATGTGCAGTCGTGATTGCATAGGTAACACGAAATTAGATTTTGTTGTGCATAAAATTGCATAGATAACTCGAATACCTAAATATTCGAGTGTAAGGGCAATCAAGATTTTGTTGTATTTTCGTTACACTCTTCCTGAGGGAGCTATGCGGTTGATTTGCAATCGGAAATTGTGAATGAGGTTTTTCTGAATTCCACGCAATAGCTATCTTTGCACCATTTACAGAAACTGAGGATTGATGTCAGTAATTATCGGCTGTCAATTAGGCTTAAAAAAAGGAAAACTTAGCAGTGATGTCATTTCCATATTCTTGAGTATTGTGAAGATAGGAGACCTATTTTTTTAAACGTTGTTAAATATTGCTTTCTTAACGACTATTATTCAGGTAGCCATTGTTCTTTTGCTGATCTATATTCAATGGAGATAATTTCTATGCCACTAACTAGTAATTAGTATAAAACAAAGTTGAGGAGGTTTCGTCCTTTCAAATTTCATATCGTTTGCTGCATTCGTTATGAATCGATTGACAAGAAAAAACTTATTCGGCTAATCTTCCTTATGAGTTGAATTAAGTAGAGAAAGTATCACCTTCTCATTATTGCACTTCGTTTCCTTTTTTTTAAATGCTTTTAATGTGTTGAGACGCATTAATACTACATTATTACTTATTATGTTTGACGGTTTATTTTGAATATATTATTTGCACCTAGAGCATTCCTTCTATTACAGCAATAGCGATGAGCATTATTATTATTTGCTGATTGTTATTTTTATGCCCGTTTAAATTTTCTGTGAAAATTCGTTTAGTGGTTTTGAATGTGCATAATTATTAGGTGAAAAAAAACTATTTCAGTGATTCAATGGTTTTAATAAAAATTTTTGTACGAATGATGTTTGCACATCAATGATCATTTCATCCAATTATCGTGCTTATATAGCATCCTCTACGCATATTTGAGTAAAGGCTGCGCAGATGTTTATCTGCAAATAGCGTTTATCATGCGTAGAATTGTAAAGTTGATGAGTTGAAGAGCGTACAGGAAAAGCTGATACGATATGCTCTTTTACAGTCCAATTCTCATACTTAACCGATGAGATGGGTTGTTGATGGGTAATGGCGAGGTATTTGCTAGCTGTTGAGAATACAAGATCAGTAGCATATTCATGCTTTAATTGTATCCTTTGCTTGTTGAAACATTACGCGAATGAATGCTTACCAATTACCCAATTGAGCGAATGAAAAGTGCTTATCTACAGTCATAAAATGTATACAAATTTTTTTCGGAAGAGCTTCACAAATAAAAGTGAAAAACAGGTATGAGAAATCACGGAATGTGTACGTTACATCCTTCCGACTTCTTGTTCCTGACTTCAGTGGTTTCCAGGTTGAAAGTACCATTCACACAGACATGTACTAATAACCGATACTTTATTAAAAAGTGTGAAAGAGAAAAGCAGAGGGAATAAGTCTGTGAGGCATATGGGATTTGAATTTCCATTGGAGACAAAAGATGAACAGGCAAAAAATTCAGTCGCGATGTTGAAGAGTTAGGTGAAAATCTCGATGCACCTTATTGTCGCAAATTATGGCTTTTCGCCACTTCTTATGCACTTTTGCAAGTTTGCACAATGGCCACGTCCGTGTTTGTGTGCATGCCTATTTTTCGGTTTCTTCGAGTCGGGAATAACTAAAATTTGAGTGTGAAGTTTCATGAATGTAGAATATAAGATAGGTTGATTTCATATTCTCCAATCCTGATTCACATTCATCCATTAATTTCGGCAGAAGTTTTAGATGTTTAAAGATGGCATCGAGTCATAGAATAACTGATCTTTAATAGAAGGCTTTTGTGGGCACTCGATTCATTTCAAATATAGAGTCTTTGCTCCCAATAACTTCGTATTTGTGATTTTTAAAACTGTTTGTTCAAACGAGCAATGTGAAAAGACCCAAATCGTGGCAACTCATTTGGCTTGTTCTGCACTTGCTCCCATCGAGGGATACCATCGAAACTGATGTATTTTAACGATTGAGATGCTTATTTATCGCTGTTTTGTTCCACTTTTACAAATTTGCAATTCCAGAGCATATAGCCAGTTAACTTCTGCGAGTAGCATGTTCTACTTTCTGATGGTTTTACTAAGAGAGCGACCGAAGCTAAGGTTAGGGAATTCAATGGTCTACCATACTGTCGTTCATTTTAGTCTGTTGGACATTTAAAGGAGTCGGAAAATATGCATGCATTTGACACTGGTGGGATTTTCATTTGGTACCTACCGGCTCCCGAATAACTGGATTTTCGTTGAAGGTTCATCTCAATGGCCAGATCGCTTGAGGTACAACATATGAAACTCATTGCTCAGTTGAGTGGAATGCAAAGTTGCATGTCGTCTCAGCCCGTCCTGGGGGCTTCTTTTCTGAGAATACTCTGGACATTTCAGTGCAGAATGCAAATTGTGGTTTTTCTAATCCGAAAGGTCAGTGAAATATCAACTGTCCCACCATGAAAACTGAACAAAAAGAAATCCCATCAACAAAAATCTTAGATATAGATGAAAATTTGAAAATTTTTTAAATGGACGATGGAAGGATACAAATTCAAAAAATCGTTGAATAGACGGAAGACTTTAATGAAAAGTGGAAGTAGGAATTTACTAGTAATAAGAATATTTAGAAGAGGAGAATAAAAGTGTGAAACGAATTGTGATGTTTGCGTATTTGATGTGAATCGAATAGTATATTTTCGATGTATGCGATTCGGTGTCGATGCGTCGTTGTGTGAAGTGAATAAATGACCTGGATTCGAGAGAGTTTTGTGCTTTGCTCACTCGAAAATAACTATTACAAAAAGGAAAAGACGTTTCACGTTGTGCGTCCACACTATTTTATGTCCTATTTTGAGGCGTAAATATTCATCTTTTGCCCACTCGGCGATACGATCCCCTCCCCTTTTGATCGTTTCTTTGTTTGTCCCCACTCATGTGTTTCCTTCGTTTTCCATCCACCACTCAATTCGGCCTCAATTCTTTCACATTTCGCATATCTTTATGCGAAATATACACCTATCTATGCGACAGTGTTGTGCATTCCCCCAATTATCGTATACATTCGATGCGATCTACCGCATTTTTTTAAACTTCCCTATTGCAAAACATTTCAAGTTATCGGATGTCCATTAAAAGCGCCAAACAAGGACGCATCGATTGACGAGTTCAAAGGTGCATTTTTATATATCGGAGCATTGGGTAGTAGTAATGTCATCATTTCCGCCACGGGACATTTCCGCCACGGGACATTTCCGCCATTGGTTACATGACCTGATAACTTCATTACGATACAATTAACTGGTTACGTTTGGGGGGTGGAAATTAGAAAGTGCGTAGCAATAGTGCATTCAATACGAGGTGTATAATAAACGACTAATCCTTGTGATGGAAACTGCATCTCTTCTACTGTGATCGATAGTTGTTCACCTGCATCTCTGCTAACTTTTTCTCATCATTGCTGGCACAAAAAAAAAAATTCTCCACTGTAAAGCAAACGACGTGGTTTATGTTTTTACATCTCACAGTTCTAGATATCAACATATCAGGCAGCCTAGCTAGTCTTCCAAAGAATATTTCCTTAATAATTAATCCTTATAGCAGAAAATTATCGGTTGATTTTTATGAGTACTTAAATGATGGTTAACATTTAGCTTAGATCAGCATGCCCGTCCACATCATCAAAAACTATCGTTCTTTAAATACCCTTGTGGTTGAAAAGTTCTTTTGGACCAGGTCACTTCAGGTAGTTTTTGTTAGGCACTTGATTGTTCATCTGAAAGAGTTAGGCAAGATTTCAGAAAGTTTTAAAGTAATAAAGCAACCTCATTGAGGCTGAAGAAGAGCTGGCTAGTAGGGTAGTCAATTTAGAGCTTTTTAATGGAATCAGTAATGTTTCAAATGAACCAAATGATTCTTACAGGGCTGTTCTACTTTCTTAGGCTTTAAAGCAACAGTACTTTTGAGGTAAGTTTATCGAAGATCCGTATCTTGCCCTCGATCTCCTTTACTATGAGAGAAGTATTATATATACAAGTGTATTTTATACTTTTTTGTATATACCAATAAATTAAAATACCTATATATTTGATAGGTTCATATCTGGGAAAATGTTGTCAGGCATTAAATATTTGAACTCCTAACAGCTTCGCTACCGGGAAAGCACTGCACTTTAGAATTCCCCTTGCCATTTGCATCTAAAATTGCCCATTGTTTCATATTTGGCAGTCCCTTCATTTGCAACGTCCTCATTCACAATACGCTTCCCGAAAACTTCAGTGCCAACCGGATTGGGCTAAAAAACGTTCTTAGAAGTTCCCGTCAGTACCGTCAGTCCTCCTATTTATATGCCTCTGACATTTTGATTACATCTGAATATCATATGCAATGATAAATTGCGCTATATATTCAGCAAAGATGCTAAACCAACCTTTGTTGATCAATTAATTCTAATTGAAATGTTTCTCTTGGGAAACGATGTCAGCAGATTCCCCAAAGAAATTCCCTAAAGTTGTACGCAAAGCAGTCATGGAGTTCAAGGATTGCCTTTAACGTCTTTTTAAAAGACATTTTTACAACGAATATTGTAAAGACAACGTTCCATTTGAAAGATCGATCAGAAGCAAATGTTTTGCACCGCCTTTTCATTATCAAAATACGAATCATTTTTGCACCTTCAAATGATTCTTGAAATTTTTATTGAAATAAGGTATTATTTGAAATTATTTTGCAGAATGTTGTTTTTACTAATAAATTTGAATAGTTTTTATCGATATATTAAATCAGATGGTGGTATCAAGTAATGGAAATGAGTGAACTTTGTCGCTTTAATAAAAGCAGTATTATTTCCATTTACACGTAGTTTTGTTTGGCACTTATTATTGATGGTCGTATGAGTGAGAAAAACTTTTGGATTTTTACTATTTGTGAAGTCATAACGAATATTTGATCACCAGTGAAAAGTTTGTCCGTTTGCGACGACGAACCCGCAATTTCCTATTTGCCCAACAAGCGTTCTACCAATGAGCTACCTTCGACGATTGCCAATCGGTCGTTTCTTTCCTTGATTGCAGTTAGTTCTAGTGCGCACAATACGTAATTTGCCTGATGAGCGCATAACGTCAACGATGCATCCTGTCCTTTTTATAGAGGCATTTCATCCCGAAAATCTCAATCCTATTCCGATTGTTGTGTTATATGTGTACTAAAGCGAATGTGACTTAGGCAAAAGGATGCTGATAGCTCAGTGGTATTCGCACTTGCCAGGCAAAGGAAAGATGCGGGTTCGCCATCCTCTGTGGGCGAAGTTTTCATTGGTCGTCAGGCATTGTTTATCATTTGGATCTGAGCTAAACTTCATTCGTGAATTGCATAAAAATCCATACAAATTCACCTTTATCATTAAGCTTATTTCTGTTATTTTACGTAAAATGCTTCTAAACTAGAAAGCCACTGCTCTCTGGAATTCCCCTATTCTATTATATCTAAAATCACCCATTATTTTAGATATGGCAACCCTATAAAATATAGCGAGCTTAACGATCATATTTATGCAACTATTGCAATACTCTTGGGAAACATAAACATTCCAAGACGTTTTTCAATGTCATCAACTCTGACATTATACTTACAAATGCCAGTTATAAAATATAGCGAGCTTAACGATCATATTTATGCAACTATTGCAATACTCTTGGGAAACATAAACATTCCAAGACGTTTTTCAATGTCATCAACTCTGACATTATACTTACAAATGCCAGTAACCTTGCAAATGTGTGAATAATTGTTTCGGTTGATTTCTCGCCATTTTTTTATATGTCCGCTCATCAGCACATTTTCGACATAATATTTTATCTTACGCGTTTGCATTTAACAATGTCTATAAGAATTTAGCACAAATGAGATGTGATCCGGTATCTTTTGGCGATTATACTGGTAAGAGTAACGATGCACCAGTATTTATAAAGGCTAAAATTGTGATCTACAGTCTAATTAATGAGTCTTATGTTTATTGTTACAGCCTCATATTTAAGCAAATGAAGGACGTATCTATGGATAGTAGCAATACAACGGATATTGCTGAGCTAACTTTAGCCTTCAAGAAATATAAATTTTTTGTTTTGCATACTCATCTCTGAACTTATAATATGCAAATCTATGGACGATATATATCGGAATTTAAATCCAACAACTCTCTCGAAACACCTAAATGATATGGGGTGAGAATTTAATGATGAATATTGTGGGCAATTCTGAAACAAATAAACGTTTTTCATTTAAACACTTCTGTCCTTTTAAATGGCATCTCTAATTGTGCAGTTTTTAACGAATCAGATCATTTTCAGTTCGAAATTATTAGATTCACTTTTCGATATTATAATATTGATAGTTCGCTTGACGGCTGGAATGCAACATTATCTCCAGTGATTAATTACGATATGCTTATATACTGCTGTAACTTTGAAGTTTTTTTTTTCGTAGCACAACAACAACCTTAATGGGCACGTAATCATTTAGCACAGAATGTCTAAATACAATATAGTATTCATATGACAGACACCTTTACTATTAGTGAATTCTTCTATACCTTTCACGATGGAATTAAGTGACGTAGTGAGAAAATTTTTCACTTAACCGTCTAAATGCTGCAATAATTTAGGAGAGAATAAAATTGTTTTTATTCAAATTTCAATTGCATTTGTTTTTCTATCCGATGAGAAATTCCTTATTCCAGCGAAAGCTAATATATTAATTTGCTTATTATTTTCTTAACCAATGGCACTCACAAAAATTATTCACAATGCAGATTTCTATTTTAAATTAATTTATCGTAATTTTCAATACAGTTAAATATTTTATATAACATTTTAATTGTGCAATTTACGATCGTTGTTCGTGATCTACCAGCAAGGACCGACTGGATACGAGTCGCTTCTATTGGATTAAACTTCGTTTTAGTTTATGAATTGGTGGGCACTGTGATTTTGGTCTATATGTTATGCATTTAAAGTGCACATTAACTAACAGGTCACCGTTTTAGCCTTTTACACTTATTTCTTTCAAAAAACTTCGTCTCATGTTGAATTTGCTACAATTAACGATGTGGCCGGTTTAAAAAGTAAGCTGGAATATTGCAATTTTATGTTTATTTTAATTCCATTCCCAGTTTTAAAAGTGCTTGGACTTAACAGATTTTGTTGGTAAAGCGGAAATGCTGTATTATTCACCAATTCTTAGATTATCACTCATATTAGCCAATACCAGTTTTTACTTATTCACTTCCTTCTAAACTTATTCCTTACCGATGCATGAATTTCGCTCCGCTTTGAAAAATAATCAGCAGACCCTTATGGGAGGGAGGGAATGAGGGTAATTAGAGGAAATTGCGACCCGCAGGGTTGCGTAAATAGAGGAAGCGTTTATGATAGGTGAAGCGTTATGATTATTGATGATCATCCTGCATATGACCATATAAGAAAGCTTCCATGCTCTAAATACAGGTGCAAGGTTATCTGCCCTCTTCTCCGCTGCTTCCTTTCCACACTAATTTTTCATTCACATGTGAAGGTGCTGCCAACAAAGATGTGATGCAAGATGTCCTCCAAATGCACATCTTTGGGGAAGTTGGAATGATCGCCTTATTTTGAAATTGCGAAATTAATAAAGCACTGGTCTGCTTGCAGTCTTGAGGTCTCCTATAAGCCCATCGATTCGGTCTCTTTGAGTGGTACGGAGGTCCTTTTGTTCTTGCAATGTACAGGTGCTTCATTTGAGAGCAAATGTAACAGAGAGGAAGACGAAGTAGACTCGCTTCAGGGAGACAAGGGAAAACCTTCATGTTTTCTCGACACTCTTGGAACGTCGCCTTGTCCTTCAGGAAATCGCAAATACACCGTTGAATATAAGCTGCGAAATTAAGGGAGTTGAGCAGTTTGCACAACGGTTCGCATCAACAAAATAATTGCAAAAAACAACTCAAATCTTTTAAAGGAAGTTGTTATCAGAAATTGTTTATTAGCCACTGAACAAGTTTAATAATAGTTTTCCTATTTGTAAAATTGCGCATATAACGCTGAGGTTTTTCAGCTCTAATAGGGTATATACATAAAAGGGGAATTTGTACAGATCTCGTACATTGCAAGGAGATGATTGTTTTTGAAGAGTTGACTTGTACCGGGAGGATATGGGTCTCTATTCAAGGGAATACGATGTATTATACTACCGGTCGATAATTGATAAATGCATTAGGTTGTGATGTGTAGATGAGATTAGTAATTTAGGTGATGGGTGTGGTATAGATGACGGAATGCCAAAAATGACGAGTAAATTTTTGAAAGGGCGGTGGTGGTTGAAGGAAAGCGACGCGATACGAATGTGACTAAAATATTTGCGATGCGCGTCAGCACAAAAGAGGTCGCCCTCCCCTCTTATACGCTGTGCGCTAGTCTCGTTTTTCCTTTCCTTTTTATTTAGCTTTTCGCCACTCTTCTATCATTCCTTAATGTTCTATCTCCTTTTATCCTCCATCATCCACACCTCAATCCTCTTTATAAATACTCTAAATTTTTGCCTCATTAATTATGCTCTCATATCTCGCTCTGCAATGTTCAATTCCATTTTTGCACACATTCCCTTTCTCTTATTCTAAGCATCTTAGATACAGGAGTTGACTATTTAGTGGAATTGAAGTGAATATATGATGATGTCTAGGCAATCGGTCACTTCTGCATCGAGCACTTTCGGCAAGCGTTTTACGTTGCAGTAATTTCGATCGCGGATGTTGTTTCAGCTTTTTTTCATATTTAACAATAACTGTGGCTTTGACGGTTTGTCTTTATCATCATTGAGCAGCGAGTGCTGTGCATGACGAAATAATCGCTTGATCTATGACGAAAGTATCCCATGGCGGAAATGTCCCAAAATACCACATTTCTGATCCCTTTGTACTTAAGCAATTCACATTCCAATAGTTAAAGCACACGTAAAAGAATTAAAGAAATCGAGAAAAGAGGAGCGAGGTGAATACGTTTACCGTTTACGCATAGTGCAGAGGTGGGACGGGCTGTTCGGTTAAAAAAAGCTCTCGAGTTCTAGTCAGTGCCAAGGTCAACGAAGCTTTCATCTCTTCGTGATTGGCATAAATCGATGAGTGCTCATCGCGAAATCGATCGGCAAAAATGTTGCGTATTCTGAGATTTTCACAACCAGGATGTTGATGGTAATTAAATATCACTACTAATAATATCATTAATTGCGATAGGCGATATAAAATAAAGAACTTAATTAGCGATCCTTGCTTGATCTTTGACCATCTTTATGAGCGCTCATATATTAGTGCTTGATCGTTTATGAATTTCTTTCGTTGACTTGAATTTATTTGTTTTCATTGGTTTAAATATGTGCTATTCATTCTCCTAGTGCTCGATTAAAAGGCAATGTCGGCAATCGTTTTCCCACTTATTCTGTTAGGAATGAGCCGATGTGTAGGATTGGCTTTCAAGCTAGAGACGATGCTTGAGGAAATCAAGAAAATCCTAGCGAGGCAAAAACATGCCGACATATACGGTCATCTATACCTCTATTTTAACCAATTTTTCGCGCAGATGTCTGAAGACGGCCTCAGATTTTTGCGCATCTATATTTTTAAACATGTAAGGGAAGAAAACGTCGTTTATTCTCAAAAAAATTGCGCGCAACAACATTTCCACCGATACGTTTTGTTTTTTTTTCAAAAATTTTAAATTCTTTTTTTTTTCTTGTCATTTGTGCGTCTTTTCGGTGACGCTTCGCGCCGCCCTTATTTTTCTCTTCGCTTCAGTGCCTAGCTTTTTTTTTTGGTTTTCTGCTCGAATGTTCAGCGGTTGTGCACAGAACCTCTTCAGATTGCAAAGTAGAGGGGGAGAGAATTCGCTAGCGAGGATCTCTCATTCTTGGCTCGCAATTATGTTATAACTCCAAAAATGTCATGGCCTGGTACTTATTTCATCTTTGTACATTACTGCGTTGGCTGCTATTTGATCCAATTTTAAAATATTTTTTAAAGTCAGATGAGTTTTTCAGGATTTTTTAAACTATGAAGCTTGATGTCATGGTCTTTTTTATTTTTGCTAATAAAATTTCGCCTTTTTCTTCCCCTCCCCCAACCCCTATTGCATCATTCTTAAACGTTACATGAGGATCTCATTCGTTTTTTTTTTCATATTCGAAGTTCCCATACGGTGTATCACAATTATTATATTTAATTTTAGGCATTACGTATTGAGGAATTTTTGTGCAGTTCGATGAACATGCACAATATTTATAAATTTTGGCTCTTATGTTTTTTATATTTTCTGATTTTTGTTTAACCTTTAATCATCATTTGATTTTTTTAGTTGATGCATTTTGATATATTTTGTTATATATTTTGATTCCTTAGATTTAGAAATTTAAACATACAGCACAACCTAGAACAAATTTCGATAAATTTTCTAAAATTTTTATAATCACAACATTTATTTCCGCATTTATTTCCATTGCAATGCCGATTTTTTTAATTTGACTGAAATATTCAATCTTAATTCTTAATTCGATAAAATTACACATCACTGAAAACGTCATAAAGAGAAATGCCTCAGACTTCCCTTCCAAATATTTTTCTTATCGATTTTCTTTCATTAATGTTTCGATTATTTTCTAAATGGTTGACGAGATATGAAAGAAAAGATGAGTAGTTCATTCAAATCGAAAAGAATTCGAGATATAAAACTTAAAAATTTGATATGAATTATACGACTATCTAATGTTGCATCAGTAGAAAAACGCATCAATGAGAGGATAGCACGATATGTACTTTTTACATTCATTTTGTTAAGTTAACCTTCCTACAGATTCAAGAAATGAACAAAGCGCATTGCATCACAGATATTTTCCTGCAAAATTGACCATTTTTGCAAATCATGAACAATGCATTTTACCTTAGCATACAATTGAACTATATTAACATGCACATTGGGATATGCAAATTTTGCAGCAGCTTAAATTGATGCGTTTGTAGAGATGATTCTAGCTGAACAGGTCAGTATGTTGGTAGATTATATTGTTGGATTTCTTTATTTCCCTTCAAACACGCAGCAATTTGTTTGTAGGCGTTAAATTTTGAGCATCGATGGTGTCATACTATATGATGATAGAAGAGGAAGGCTAGAGTTATATCGCATAGATTACAAGTTGATTAGATCACTTTTCAAAGGTGTGCTTTTTATATATATGAAGGGCGAAGACGATTGAGGAAGAGGCGATTATACCATTGAGATTTTATTGCTGTGACACTTTTATGCTTCAATACACATCGAGACAATAGTAGAAATCAGCATAGAGACAGACAGACAGACACATACATCAACGAAAACATGGAACACTTTACTATGGTTTTGCAAGCAGTGTTTTTTCATAAATGCTTGAAAGCGTTTTTCATTAGCGTATGTGACTTATATTATTATTCCTCTAAAATTTTCCACTTTATTATTATTTAACAAAGGAATGACGCTTCGCATCCATCGTCTTATGTTAAGGGCAACTCTATTCTGGCTCAAATTTCGATGATAACCACCGCTTGATGACCAATAAATAATTGCTATCAGCGGATGATGCTTGCATCGATCGTCAAACAGTGGCTATCGCTCATGTTGTTTTATAACTTCCTTATATACAAATATGGACAAAATGTATTTGCATATATAAATTTATGTATGCTTTTCGAAGAATATATGAGTTTATTTAAATTCTTTTAACTCCTAGCCATCTCTCTAGCCACAAACGAAATTTTCAAATTCTTGTTACTGTGTGTCTTTTACTTTGCGTCGGCTCCTTGAAAAAAAATTTATACAAATCGGCTTCTTATTTATCTAGTCTGCTAATCTGACTTGTATATCAAAGAGAAGCGTTTTAGGGCATGCTTCATGTTTTTGCGACATGTAACTTGTTTCGTTGCAAATCTGCAAGACTGTTCTAGTTCAGAACATCGATTGTGATGAGGTGTACAATGGTTTGCCCACATTCAAAAATTGCTTCAGTGTTTGACAGCTGCTTATTTCTCATCGTTGACATTGTTGTCGCGTTGTTTGGCTTACTGTCAGTCATAAGGGCTTATCTTCCTTCCACTGCCGTCCCCCTTTCTCTACCTCCCCCTAGTCCCCTTTCCCAATAAAAATCAAACAAACAAAGAATGCATTGCTTTTAGAAATTGCACCTCATTAAATCTTCAGAATGGTTATTGGTTATGTTGTTTATTCGCAGTGAAAGCCGTCTTTAGTATTGCATGCCATTCCTTTGTTGCTTAGTTGCTTGTTTATCTTTCTTCTCACTTGTTTCATGTGCCACTTCATTTATTCCTTTTCTATGTTGTTTCATTGATCAGATTTCATTTGTTCCTCCTCTATGTGGTCTGCCACAAGAGCCGTGAATAGTTAACAAATTGAAGAACTCGGAATGAGTTGAGAGAGACAACATTTCTTGGTGGTTCTCAAGCGTCACTCATATCGTCAACGATTGAGAGGTTTAATCTCGAGTCGCTTCGATATTCGAACATCTTTTTTTCCTCAGAAGTATTTGCATTAGCCTCTAGGCCGCATATTTTCAAAAAAGAGATGCCATGATATAATGAAACACGGCCAACTTCCCCTTCCCCTTCTTCTTCCTCTCCATTCTGCCCTTCCTACCATCATTCGACGACGACTTTCTATGCGAATGTCACAAACCTTATGTTCCTACGGCTCCTATCTCTGCTGGGATCTACGGAGTAAAAAGTGATTGCCGTCTGAGGATTTCAAAACGTCATAACACGTCAACTAAAGATTGAAAAAATATTAAAAACGCATATGAGCACTTCATTGCAGGCCACAGAAGATCATTGCTTCAATGTGTTTATCGCTTTCCTTTTACACCCCTTCCGCCTATACCGCCTTCAGAAATAGCTAGTGATGTTCAATTAAACTTTTTATGGAGTTTTCTTCATTGCAGAAATATAGATTCTGAATTACGCAGAAATTTTGCGTGAAATATTCTGAGGTAAAAAAAATGGTCTTTATATCTTCTGAACATAAAGCTGTCAGATCTCGATGCAAGCTGGGAAATCTGAGATGAGATGAGCGAGACGCGCGTTAAAAAATTCTTTCTTGGACTGATAATCCAACTATGGTATTTTTCAAAATAGGTGAAGCAAACTAAAAGTTTTTTTTTGGCATACTCTATTTGGAGGTTAAGCGCAGCTGATTTCCATAAGATCTATTCGGGCCACGCTAGTCTTTCTTGAAAAAGTGCTCTAGATATTCTAAGATCTAAAATAAAATATAAGATGTGAGGGCGGTTGCTGCTATTCAAAGTCGAATCTAAACAAATTCTGGTGTATATCATACCCCCACAACTCCCGTCTCCAAATTAATAAAGCTCATATTTATTGCTATAAGCGTTAGTTTACTTCACCGACTGCTACAATTGCAATCATTCATAAAACAAGTCATTTTTCCCTGCTCGTTTTTCTTCATTGCGATAGCACGAAGTTGTTCAGAGCAATATGCTGCCTTTGCAACTCCGATAAATACGTTGAGATCTCTATTTGCCTCTCTAAGCTCGACTTTTTTCTTGGCTTATCCTTTTTCCTACTTTATTCGGCGTTCACTATTTTTCCCTACTTCACTAGACGGCAGTCATATCTTGAATCATCTTTTTATGTCTCATTATATAACAGCTAAATATTTTCTATTCCTTACGTTGCCCATTAATGTCTTTTTTTTCTTTTCAAAATGCTTAATATAATAGCCTTTAGATCTCTTCGATATTAGTGTCACTTCTTCTGAGAAGAATATGCAAAAATTTGGAAATTTTACTTTTATTCATAGTCAACGATATTACCCATCTCTCTTCCTTAAGCATATCGTCAAGTAAATTTCCTTGCCGCTTCTTTCTTGTTCTTCTGTTTCTTTATTTTCGATATGTTTATTCGCTTCGTGGTTGCTGAAAAAGATGACCGCAATATCAATTAAAAACTATCACTTGATTAAACTGACTTCATCTATTCACAAAGATTTTCAAATAGTAATTGCAAACGCGATATTAAAATATTTCTTGCGAATCGTCGTTCTAAACAATGTGACAATTCGCTTTCTTTATTTGCCACTGCATACGACATTGCAACTTATTTTCAGCATTGTTGATTGCATCTTTGCGTTGAATGAGGAAGTTCGAAATGAAATTCTATGCATTGACTATCGGTTTGCTAACGTTTCATAAAAAGTTGCTTCTAGAACTTAAAAGATATGGAACTTAAGAGACATTTTATTGAATAAGCTCAGAGTATTCTTACGTGCATTTATTTTCTAGATGAAAATTGCAAATAATTACTCGGCCTGGTATACTAATTCGAACGACATCCCCCAAGAAATTTTATGATGTTTATTGTGCCCCATCGAGTCTCGTTTTGTGGCCAGTCCATAATTCGCTATCATTTTTCTATGTTGCCTCTTCGTTACCTAATGTTTGCCGTTTTCTTTCTCCCACGAACGTTGTGTATATTCTCCATCTTCGTGACATTCAAATTCCTCAAAGATAGCAAAAAAATAAAAAATAAAATTGTTCTTTTCTGCTTCTCAAGGGTTCACTAATCAATTTTCAGAAAAACGAGTTGAAATTTTTATATTCGCCGCCTAATTTCGCTTTATCGAAAAAAAATCTAGAAAATCCGCTAATTTCAATGATTGACCAAAATTTGCGCAGTTAGCAGATGTTAGTTGCATTCGCGCAGCCGGTGTTTATCGTAAAACAACGGCGTAAGGCTTCCGCCCATCTTGCAGGTATCGAAACTGTTTCGATTATTGCCAAGATTTCATTCTACATGCTCTTTTTTTTTTTTTTGCGCGATTATTTGCGCGACTATCGAAACTGTTTCATTCTACACATGCTCTTTTGCGCGATTATTGCCAAGATAAAGCGAGCAAACTGTGAGGGACCTTATTTGAAGAGTATGTTGTAAATTACATGAAGTTTCTTGTACTCACTGATCCCTCGAATCTTACTTCCAGTAACTATGCTACCCAACATTTAGCTTGAATGCTATTCTTCCATCGACTTTGTTTTTAATATAATTTTAAAGGTGAAGTATCACGTTGCTTACATATGAAAAATTTTTTTGTCATTTTTGTTTTACCCTTCTGTCAGTACCATCGGTTTTGACATCGTGAGATCCGCGTTTTCTTTCCTTCTTTTCCCATTCTTTCTCCCCAAATCAAAGGACGTTACTTATGATTGATATCGACTTCCGTGATTAAGGTTTAATTCAGTATTAGTTCTGATTTACTTCTATAGGCGTATTCCCGCTACAAAACTTATTCATCGACTAAATTTTTATGCTTTTCATTGTTATAATCGACCACAATCTCATATAATTCCGCATTCGCTCCCTTTTTTTGAAATTTAGGGCGTTTTTTGTTTGTTAAATATATTTCCTTTGGTGTTTTTCACTAGATTTTCTATTCAATAAATAGGTGGAAAAAGTTAATTCATTGTTTATGATAAAAAATTGGAAGATTTCTAACCAGCCCTCTATTCCTGCTTAACGAAGGGTTTCGTCTATTTTTCAGCAGTGAAAGCAAAGAGTGTTCTCGTTTCTCATCGTTGTCTAAGCACGTAAAACGTCATCTTATTTATGTAATGTATAAGCTATCATAAAGTAGTACGATTTTTTCTCCAGAACTTTCTAATATCTTTTCTGAGTTTCATTTGATTAGTAAACGATTTCATTGCAGCAAAATTGATAAATTTTTTAAATTTATAGTAGAGTCGAATATTTTGATGTTAATTTTTGTTATTTATTGAATTACCATAGTTGAAAATAGTGAAATATAGTTGTGTTATATTCATTTCGTTTATGAGCATTCAAGCGCACTAGCAATAACTATTTATATTCCTTATGCGACTAGCATTAACGCTTGACGCTATCATTGATTACCGATAAAATGCTGTCAAAACTGAAATAATAAAGTTTAGGCGTGTTGTGAAATTCGACTGATTCCGGGATCTAACAATCTCAGTCAATAGTAAATTTGCATAAAATTTGCATTGGTGTGTTTTGCAGATCGTTTTGACTAATAATATCGATGCATACTGCTCATATCGATGCTAGCTTCGACACTCACTGAAAGCACTTTCCAACAAGACGACATCATGACCGACACTTACGGCGACGAGCACGGTAAAGTGTCGTCCATTTGATTTGCAGCTCATCTGTATTGTTTCCATCGTATAAAACCAAGCAGCACCCAAAATCGTAGATGAAGCGTGGCTTCAAACAACCACCCCTAATTGAACACAATAACGAAGCGATTTGATAACACGCAAGCAGAGAAAGAACATATGTCATCATGCTAATTTGAAATGCGTCGGTGCGTTGTTGTTTTCCACAACAGTTGAACCCGACGATATAGAGCTAGATCGTTCCGCAGAACCGCAAAGGATATAGCCTTCGGTCACGCTTCGGCGACTTGAGGGTACAATGTGCTGAAAAATGAAATGACACACATTTACTTCAGATTATGAGATGGTTTTTAATAAAAAAAACTTCAATAATGGATTTACACATACCGTAATTTTTTATTTAATTAATTAATTAATTTATTCATTCATTTTGATAATGTTCGAATGCCACGGGATTATGCGAATTTGTTGGAGTTTTTCCTCACATGACAGTACCTTAAATGTTTTTCTAAATATGACTCATTTCGAAGTTTACAGTGAAGTAATGCAGAAAAAGTTTTGCATTCTGCGGATAGTTTTGATTCATCATGCACGTCAGCTAAATTTTTTTTTGCATTTTATTGATCGTAATATTCTAGAGTGCCGTTGATTTATCTCATAACTCGTTGCAATGATTACAAAAAGCAAGGGAGGAAATTACATTCATTTTTTCTTTCTATTTTCTTAATATATTTTTGCATAATTTTAGATAATTGCTCGAGTTGCTTACTAAACAAAAATAACGCATAACGAAGAGAGATTAGAGACTGCAATATGATCATGTTAACTTGTGTCTGTATATGTCTGCCTTTCTCTTAGCACCAGTCATTTCACTGTGTTCCTCCAACAGTTTCCTTCAGCTGCAGCGTATTTATTGTTGTTGCAATTGCAATTGCACAGTGATGAACGTGTTGTAATAGTTGCAGTACTGCCTAATGTTAACTTTATTGCATGAGCACTTTATCAATATGTGTTCCATTGCATTTTGATTATATTGCTCTATACTTCATAGTATATAGATTGCTATAAAATAATAGTTTTTGCAGTTATTTCTGATCATTAGTATTTCGATATCGGTAATGTCGATCAAAGTTGTGTCCTGAATATCTCTTTTGTTATGTTCTCTTATTGGCTTTTTTAAATTGATAGATATTTTGATCACTTAATGAATTATGGAAAATTAGTCGTTTAGAAGTTTGTTTGAAGGTACTTTGCATTGATGAAAATATTTCCATTTCATTGCATCAAAATTGTGAGAGAATTTTTTTTTTCAAATTCCTCGTCGTTTTTTTTTCTCTTTTTTGATAATGAGACTGCCTTGAAAAGTTGCAAAAAATGTGGAACTCGTTTGGAAGTTGTTTAATTTTTTAATCAAAAAAATCCTCTTTTTATTTCCGTCCACCGCATTTTTTTTTTTTTGATTGTTTTACGATTCTCAGCTTGTTTAGTTGTGTGTTAAAAAAGAGGTGTTCATTCATACATTTATTTGGCATCCGTCTTTTGCGTACATTTAGAGACTGGTTAGTGTGTAACCCACAAACGGGTATCACCTTAGTGATGCGAGCAATTTGTTAAAAATGGTCATTTTTTTGCCTTTTTTCTTTCTCTCAGAATCAAGAATGCTATCATTTGTGGGTGTGGGACAAAGAAGTTGAAAAATGTAGAGAAAAATTTTTCATTTTGAAAGTCGTTTTAAATTTGTGAATTTTTTAAAGGTTCAACTATTGATTCGGATGCAGATTCGGCTGTCGAGGAGACTACATCACAGGTTTCTTATTTCATTCTATATATATATGTGTAAAGAAATTAAAACGAGAGCATAATCGGCGAATGAAGCTAAAGGAGTCGAAAACCAGAGGAATAAATGCAATAAAAAATGGGTAGAAGTTAAGAATGCTTAATTTGGCACTGAACTGTTGCACTCGTATTTGAAAGTTCGGGAATAGGACTGCAGATCATGAAATGGACACTATTTCTGATTTTTGCTATTAACTATAATGAGTGATGATATGAGAAATGCTTTTATAGAGTGCATTGTGTTTCGTGCACTGCATTTCTTTTCTCTATTTTTTTTTTTCTAATTAGTGCTAAGCTTATGTGATGAAAGCTTGGAATGGTTGATGTCAAAGATTATTTAATACATGTGAAATTTGACTGTTGTAAAATTTTGTTATTTTTCTTTGAGAGGATGGAAATTAAAAAAGATTTTTTTTTTTTTTTTTTTTTTGAAAAAACTGTTCAATGAATCTTCAAGGATACATCAATCGTTCTATGAAAATATTTATTGGAATCGTTACTTAAGGTGCCCTGCGATTATTTCATTTGCTATTCGTTTATAGGATTTATGGGGGATTTTGAATTTAACACTGAAGAATTTCTATTTGGATTGAGTTTAGACGGATGGATTAAATACTCTCTCTGTTAATTGCTTCATTTTTATTGTAATCGAGTTAAATAAAATGTAACTACATTATATTTCTAAAATATATTCAAAAAAATTCAAAAAGATTTTCCTCAACTCTATCGGAATAATTTTTGATGCAAAGGTTCAATGAAACGAAACTAATAAGAAGACCGGTTTATCTTAGTTTGTGTAACAAAATTCGACCTATTTTAATGCTTTGAGAATTCAACTTCATAAAGCATTCTATTGAATTCTTATTTATCTTTAAAAGAAAAACAAAGTTTAGTGGTTAAATTTTCAGGGAAGTCACTCAAGTGAACGATACAGCTTAGGCAATGAGGTTTCATTGATGGCACTCCTATCCAGTAGGAATACCGCCTTCACCGACGATAATTGCAAGCGTATTGGGCATGTAAGTAAATTGCAGCCGAATTGTTTTGTTTTTTCTCTTTTGAAAATTGTTTTCATGTTCAATAAGGAAGTCATTGATACACTATTCCTATCAGCTCTTTCCTCCTCCGGTTGTTCTCATCTGCCCCCTCCCCTTATAACCTCTCTTCTGAATAGGCCTTTCTCTTCTCGTTAGTCGGTTAGTATGAGGTACTGATTCTGAAGAGCGCTTAGGCAAGGGATTGCGATAAATATCATTTAGTGGCAGCTGTACATTAGCGGCATTTGACAATTCGTTCTATTTTACAGTTGATAGTTCTGAAATGTTTTATAAGAGGTTAAATTCATAGTAATTCAAATTGTTATCCGCGTTATCAAATCAATTTGTATTTTAAAGCTTTCATCAAACATAATGATTCAAAGCTAATTCATAGTAAACAAACTGAGCTAATTTATAGTAAGTAAACAATAAATATTTAATGCATCCATTGTCATCGATAATAATTGCAGTTTTTCGTAAATGGCGTTGTTTAGGATGACCCATTAGATTACGAAATCTCTGTTAGTGCTATCTTTAAATATATAATAAATGAACGAGTCGCCATAAGTAATCCACTCACTATTACTGATTGAGGATGGTGGAAGGGAATCCGTAATTGCGATATTGCAAATGAGAGTTAAATTCTGTAGCGGTAAGAATTTCAGGTTTTGAGAATAGCATATAATTTTGCTGATAAAAAATAAACTTTATTAATAAAAAATCAGCTCTTCGCATTTTACCGATGAAAAGAAATGAAAAATTTTGCGAAGATATATCAAAATCTGGAAGAGCTGAGGGTTCGTTATCACCGAATTTTCCCACTTTCTACTGCTTCCGTGAATTTGCTTATAGCAAAATTCATCTCTTGCATAATATTTACTCGTGCGTTTTTTGTTTACTTCTCTATGTTCGCCTGCGAATTATTTTTATTCAATTGCTAGGAATTTTCTTGTATTCCTTTCCAGCATAGTTTGGATAATTACTGAGGCTTCATTCAAGGTCACTAATTATTCAATTGATCAACCTCCAAATTTTTATGTTTAGAATGGTATCAATGATGTGCCTCTTACTTTCTATAGATTCCCACTATAAATAACTAATCGTTTTATTCAATGATGGTGTAGTGCGCTTTTGATTCGTTTATTGAAGTTATTTAATTTCGTGTTTGATAGCAATGAGAAGTGCAACTGGAATGGTGTAATATTACTGTGCATCGATATTACAGTTGCACGTTGTATAATAAAGTTAGCCTATTGTAGTTGATAAATATTGGATTAGACAAGAAGGGAATTGTTTTATGGCTTTTATTGCTGGCTTATCTGCATCATATAGGAACAGATTTTGTAATTTAATTTAGACCTTTTTTTGATTTCTTATGTAGCCATAATTGCAAGACCTGGCGTCATGTCTGTCCTTCTTTATCCTCCCCTCTCCAATATCCGCTTCAAGCAGTATTCATTTCGAAATAAACAGGTAGCGCCTGAGAACCGAGTATGTGAAATGTGGTTTTTGTTTAGCGGGCGGTACTTGACACAGCTCCATCAACATCTACAGCGACCACAAGTTACGATTGCAACATCGATTATGCGACAGCACCATCAGAGGGTTCGGAATGCGGGTCTCGGAAAGAGCCCTTCGTTGAGGAAGCAAAGACGATGGGTGTCACGGAAAGGAATTTTGAATCCGCATCACCATGGATGCGCAATGCTGGCCGTAAAAAGTCGCATCCGGTGTGGGATTTCTTCAAAGATTTACGTGCTCCCGGTATTGTTGATTTTTATTATTTCTGTGGCTATGCCTGTTTTTTAAAACATTTATGTTCTTAGGTGTAGATTAGTTTAGCTATAAAGTAGCACAATACACTAGCAGATTCTTAAGGACTTGATTGTTTATATGAATTGGATCAGCCGGATGCATCTTCTTCCGACTGATTGTGGTAGGGAAATAGCTGAAGAGGGAGGAGGAATAATTATGTGAACGTTAGGTAATTTTTAAAAATTTAGATGGGAGCGGCGGTGTAATATGTCTTCATTGCAATTGGAAGGGCGATGATCGCAGTCCGAATAATCTGAAGACGCATTTGAAACGATTCCACGAACATGACGGCATCTATAAGCAATTCGCAGCGAAACTAGCCTCGGTAATTTTGTTTTTTCTCCAGCTCCTGGCGATTTGCCAGGCTTCACTGTTGGCAGTCTTTCAATTTTTGTTATTGTTGATTGGTCAGTTGTCGGCCGTAATTAAGGAGTGGTCACTGTCCACCGTCCTTTATACAAGAGGGATGCTTACTGTTGAAAGATCGATTCATGTTATATTCGTTTTTGCAGCGTTTATGCTATTTTTTTTTTTTTCAAAAACCTTAACCGTAATGCTTTCCAAATCCGATTCTTCTTCATTGTGTATTGCGTTGGTATTGCACTGCATTACCACATATTGAGTTGCCTTGAATTAATTTTGATTCAAGTACGCTTAGTGGCAACGTAGAAAATATTCTGATGGATGGGGGGATGGGGGAAGGGGGACAGGGAGAGGCGGTCATAATTTTTTTTTTTTCAAAAACCTTAACCGTAATGCTTTCCAAATCCGATTCTTCTTCATTGTGTATTGCGTTGGTATTGCACTGCATTACCACATATTGAGTTGCCTTGAATTAATTTTGATTCAAGTACGCTTAGTGGCAACGTAGAAAATATTCTGATGGATGGGGGGATGGGGGAAGGGGGACAGGGAGAGGCGGTCATAATGAGGATTTTTTGACCATTAAGCTTGACCTTGAAAATAGTGCTGAATTTTCATCGGTTGAAAATTTCGAAGACTTTGAAGAAGGATTTTTTGTATGCTTCATACGTGATGTTGATGTGCGCCTGTACCCCTTCACGCAATCCCTCTCCCCGCTTCTCTCTATGCGACGACCAATGAATGCGCTATTATGTGCTGACTTGCCTAGCTGCATTCGCAACTTCATTGGCCACGGCGTTACTCACTTTACGTCGACTTTTCTTTTTCCTGATCAAAACTAAAGAGGCCTATTCGCCATTAATGTTTTCATATTGTCTTCAAGTGAAAAAAGAACTGAAAATTACTCAAGTATTTGTTGAAATTTTTTCATGTAAGATTCATCCCTGAATGATCATTGATTTATCGAGTTATTTATGCATTTGTTTAATTATTTACATAATTCGAATCATTGAGCATCTCTGAATTATTTATCACATCAACTTTATATAAAGTGACATAGACTCATGCCTTCCATAAATTCGTTCTTGCATAATGCATCCTGAAATTACTTTATCTATGGGCGTAAAGTTGTGTACCTGATGAGAGTAGATTTGGTGAACATGAGCCTCCATAAAATGCATTTTCTTGTCGAAGTTTTGTTGCTTGGTGGCTTATTTGGTTGCCAAGGCAATCAAATGAGAGAATAAATACCACAGTGAATGGTACGTATGGGATTAAAATTTGCAAAAAGCGCGGAGAAGTTTGGAGTGGGTTTTGAGCTTTTCTAACGTATTAATATCAGCGTATTCGAACCTCGAATAATCGCTTCCCCATCCACCACCCCTCCTCTTTCCTGCCGTAAAATCCGAAAATTGTTTTTACCTGTATGTGATTTTTGTAGTACCTCGTCAGGGCTTTGAAAAGTGCTTCATGCTTCTATTCGATAAGTTTCCTCTAACAGCCTCACAAAGTTGCAGTCTATAGGGTTTTAACTCGAAGTCCTGCTATAACCTACTTCGTAGTTATACAAATACAGACCGATTTTACGGCAGTGTATACCCTGTTAGATCAACAAATAGAACGTATTATTCCTTTGAGGCAATTATATCTCCGAAAAGCAGTTGTCAGTGAATGAAGATAGGTGACATGAATGGAGGTGATCAAGCGGCGTCAAAGATCTGTGTGGCAATTCCAAAGAGGAGGCCAAGAGCAAGCCCCGTTCAATCGGCTCAGGCATATCGTCGTTTCGATGCGGGGACAAAGAGAACACCCACGAGATAACGCGGGGCGCCGACGCGTTGAATAGCGCCCCACGTGCGGTCCTCTCTACAAGGCTAGCGGCTCTCTGTTAAGATGTACTCTCTCTGCATCGTTCCCCGCGGGGTTACCCCCCTCAACCAAGCAGCCGTGTGTTCATTCGCGTGTGCGCTTGCGTCCACTCCGTTGCACACTACTCTTCCGTTTCTATATGGCCTGCGTTGTGTTTTCGAATTGCTATGCACCTCGTTTGGTTGTCTCATCTCGTTGCGTTATTTCACTTCAAAAACAATGCTATAGGTACTTTTGTCTTTCAGGGAATCCATTAAAATGTACCATTTATTCGGTTTAATTATCCTGTAAGGAGTTACCTTTGATTCTCATGTTGTTGATTTCATTTGAAAGAATGTTTCGATCAAATCAGCTTTAAAAATTGGCTGACCATTTCATTGCTTTCATCAAGTAGCCACTAAATTGTTTTCTAATTAACTAATGAAAATATTTCACATATATGCGCATAGTATCGGTTTCCGGCGACTTCTCACCTCGTTAAAAAAAATCCAACTTTATTTTGCTCTTGTATGTTATGTCCACTTGAACTTTTTCACTTGCTTCATATTTGCCTATTCAAATATCGAAAGAAAAAAATACATCATCGCATAGATAGCCGTTTTAGTAGACTCAAAAAGACGAAAATTTGAGCGTCAGAAAGTGAAGTTCTTGCAGTCATATCCGTTCATATGGTTTGATAAGAAACAAAAAATATTTTTTGACCATATTGGAGCATATTCCATGACTTATTAAGATTGAGATATATGCAAAATCGTGATGTGTTTTATAGTCAATTAGCAAGAAAAATTGTGCCATGACAAAAGCGCCACTTATCAGTTTAAATTTATGCAACATAATGTTGATAACAATATAAGATAATGAGAAAGATTTTTTTATCAGCTATCAGAAACGCTTCACACTTGAGATTTTATCTATCACCAGATCGGATGAACGCAATCTTGCAACATGTGCTGTGATATATGCCAGCCACGCTGCAAAGATAGGCGATTTGCACTTTCTTTTTTTCAGTTTCCGATTTGAACAAATGATTGAGGCGAAACTTCCTTAGGAGGATCGCGTTAATTTTGCAAAAGAACATAAAATTTGCTATATATGTAGGATTCTCAAATTGATAGAAGGGGGCTGAAGAGATTGCATATTGACTGCCACTTCAGTACTTGTGAATAGTATTGGGTGATATTAATGTGCGTTCTTCGTAGTACACGGTGCAAAAGAAATTCACCTCAAAGCCTCAGACCTACAGAGAGACAAAAGCAGTTTTGGGAGAATGATCAAAAAATACAGTGGTCCAATTTCCACTTTTCTCTTGATTCCATATTTGTAGGTGTTAATTGAACATTACACACATTATATATATATATATATATATATATATTTATAATGTGTATAATGTTCAATTCTATGCAGGGACAAATCATACAAAGGAAATTGTGAGTGCCCTGTTTCACGCTGAAGTGATGCCGTATATTTTTTCGCATCTATACAAAACATATCTATCCACTAGAAGTATTTTGATTATGGTAACAGTAATCCCATGTGAAATCAATTCAAAAATGAAGTTAACTGTCAGAAGTGTTCCGTTCCACTAATTGTGGGCAAAGCAAAAGTTTGTGAAGTGTCTGATGTTATTTATTTGTCTCTTCTTTGCAAAAAAAGTAATATTTTAAAAACGCACAAAAGTGCACTAGCGATGTCACATTCATACGTACGTATGTACCTGTGCCTGCCTATGTCTGTGCTTTATTTCTATTGGGGGAATCTCAAGAAACCTAAAATAACGAAATCCCCAACGATGACCTCTCAAACCGATGATCCAATTGGGTTCTGATTTATGGCCCCTAGCACGAACTGTTTGAGCTTGAAGGTAATGCGAAGTTTGCATTTGTAAATTAGTATTTCAGTTATATGCTTAAGTGAAAAACAACATTTGGTCGTATACTGGCATACGTATTCAGTTCAGTAGGCGAACATGCTATATTGCGTTATGTTGTTGTTCTTGACTAGCTAAATATCAGCCGAGTGAGCGAGTAAAATGAAAAACCGGAAAATATGCAATAGGACATATCGCTGGATATGCTTTTGTAGTTCTGTCGATTACAGGAACCATTTTAGCTAGCTGCCAGAAAGTAATCCAGCTGGCCCAATAATGCATTTGTCTTTCAATCAGTTGGACCACTCATATAAATCTTCTAAAGTTTGCCACTCAACCGATGTAAGATAAAAATCCCACCGACTGTTAAATGGATTCAAATATTTAAATAGCCGTGATTTCTTTCATACTTCATGAATCAAATTGAATTTGGTGTAGGCTTTCACACACAGTGATTCCCTAGTTGAAATTACCAGACAGATATGCACAGACACACAAAGATAATATTGCAATGAGCGCTTTGCAATCGCATAAAGGGTATTACGACGGCAGCTTTTTTTAATATGCTTCTCTGCATATGCAAGGATGTCATAAATTTGAATATGACAGAAGTTGTTAAGTTGTGGTAAGGATCTCATAAATTTGAATATAGCAGAAGTCGTTAAGTTGTGGTGAGGGCTGTAGCCTGAAAATTCTCTCGAAAGAGAAGCCATATCATCATGCGCAACCGTCTCATATTATTTCACTGTAATTCCCTTCTTGTTTCTCTCAACCCTTTTCTTTCTGTGCAAAATTGTGAAATGTCGACGGGGTGGCGGTCGTTTTCTTTGGCTGCTTCCAAGCCAGGCCTAAGCATATGTTCTATTTCGTCTGTAACAAGCCATGGTGACAGTAATTGTTAATTGGGATTCGCCACCTTCAGAAATCTGACAGAGGAATTTGCTTACAAAAATTCATGATAATACAGTTGTACTGCGATAATCTGTGCAAATTCAAAAACTCGGCCATATGAACATTTCATACGCGAAAATATTTGGCAGTGCCAATTATCGTTTACCGTTGCTCAAAACTATGTTCCATATATGCAGTCTTGTCAGCTAGCTTGCTTATCCTTATTGTTACGTAACTATGGAAATTAGTGATGTCATTTTTGAGTCTTTGATTCTAGAGGTAGAATATTTCTTTGAAAATGATTGTGCATGAGAATTAACACACCCATTCTGTTAGTTCAATGGACATATCCTGATTGCTTTAAAACATGTTAACCTTGTCCCCTGTCCCCTTATTCTGCTCCCCATCCACCCCTCTAAAATCCTGTTTCCCGTTTCTGTTTTCTTCAAATATCACGTTTTCATATACGAAAACTAACTGCCAGGGGGTGAATTCGTCGATCTGTTCATTCTTCTTATTAAAAACACACACTATGCCAAATTGTGGATCAAACCCATGCTACAATTTGTTTATGCTAAAAAGTTTATATAACGCCAACTTTAAAGTCAAATAGGGGAGTAAAATCAATTAAAAATTCGAGCAAGTCTTCTGAGTCTTAATTATCCCTATTTCGATCAACTTCATGTGCAAATATTATTGAAGTGAAAAAGCAAATCTTTTGAAAGGATGGATAAAATGGGTATTACATATTTCAAGAAAAGATCTTTTTTGTGAAGAAATAATATTGGCAAAGAAATACCCTTAAGGGATCACATTTGCAGATCTGATGCCAACGTGACACTAAATGTTTTGTAAAATACATAGGTGTATATTTGTTCTGTTTGAAACATTTCACTTTGAGGATATTTGTTATATTGGATGCGCAACTCATTTCCGTTATGCCAGTGCAGATCTGTAGGTGATAGAACAAGTTGCACATATGATATTCGGATGTTTTTACAAGCAGGTGATTTTGGAAATCCAGGTGTTAATGGCATACTGGGATACTGTGGAGGGCGGTAAAATCTTCTCCTTTCCTTGAAATGTCCAAAGTGTAAATATCTTGAGAGGAAACGTCGCACGTTGTGAATCGATAGCGGTTTCGTCTTGTTGTGCTATTAAATAACGATCGCTTTGAGTGGTCTCAGCTTCAGTTGCTGTTTTCGTTGCAGCTTCTTTACCTCTACAGCGGAAATGACGTCATCATCGCCTTCCACTCCAGCTACACTATCATCGGGAAGCAACACGCCAAGTCCAGCAGCACAAAATCATTTGATGCAAAGCGTGTCGAATCCAGCCTTCCCCACTCATCTTGGTCTAATGTCGAACGGCAGTTTGGGTCCAATGGTTACCCGTGGGCCGGCGTCCAACCCCCGAATAATGGCACCTTCGATGTGCTCCATGTTGACACCAAAGATCGAAGGTTGTTCACTTCCGAATGCTGGAATGGCTAAAGGCTTACAGAATGGCATGCCGTCATATCCAGCAATGGCTATTACTGGCTCGACGCCACTCACTGTGCCGCGAGATGTACTTGTGCAAGTGATGACTCCACCAGCTGGGATGACAAGCACGAATGGGCATCACTCTCAGGGCACACGCGACGAACGTCGTACAAGACGTCCTTGTAAGCCGTCGACCGTGTGGGATCACTTTTTAAAGCTGTTCACAGCGATGTGAGCGGAACAACGAATGGCGGGGTAGAGTGCTTTGAGGCGTTTTCAATATATTTGGCTTTTAGCAAAACAACTTACTTGTTTACCTTTAGGATCGGATCGTCTTAATTCTATCCGGAAATGAATGAGGAAAATGCAAGCTGTGCGGCTTTCTAACGGCAGGCAATATTTTACTGTTCGACTTCTCCATTTGATTTAGCGCATTGGATAAAACGGCTGGAATGTTTTTTTTTTTCATCTGGTTCTATAAGAGTGAAATAAGGCAGTGAAATTTTTAAGGTTGAAATGAAAAGTTATCGTTCTATCGAGGGCGTTAATTTCAACAGTTCAGGTTTGAAAGTTCGACTAGTTGGACAATACGGATTTTCATTCCAATCACAACGTATCACCGTTTCATTGCAAAGGTGCTAAACAGCGAAAAAATTGCAGAGAAATAGCGCATAGTGCAATAATATTGCACAATTTGAATGATGCTTTTGCCTGCTGTATTACGCAATCGACTATTTTTTCTTACTTAATATGAAGGGCGCTTCCGTTTCTTTTTTCTTTCAATGAATTGTTGCCTTCAATAATGGAGTGCATCTTATATGAAAGCGACCGCAGAGATTGTATTAGGATTTACGATGTTCTGTACTAGGTTCGACTTCTTCACCATCTCATGGCTTCTTTTCTCCTTCAGGGGATGATGATATATGTTCCATGAGTTTGCTTTCTTTAACGCAATATTTAAATAATACCATTAAAGGGTGCTATAGATGAATATGAAAATACATTTTACGCTCACATTTAAAATTGACAGCAAAAAGTAACCAAGATATTACCAGTTGTAGTCACAGCACTGACCAATTTGCACAGAAACTCATTTTATTGACTTCAGTGCGCAATTCTATCTCTTCCAATTTTAAGTAGACTTTCGTGCAAATATTTGGAACTGTTAATTTTTGGTTTCGCTTTCTCGCAACGTTTTTTGCAGGAAACGCCCACTTTGGCTTCAAGAATTGAGAGCTGAACTATGTGCTAGAAATGTCTTTGATTTCGTTTTTGAAATCTATAAAAGTTTCATCCAGAAGAGCAATTGCCCATAGTTTTGCCCCTTTTTTCATGCCTCTTTCACGCATATTCTGGGATCCACTCTCATCTAATGGGAAAGGCGGTTGTGGCGGTACATTTGGCAATTAATCGGTGACTAGCGGCCAGAGGTTGATACCTAACATAAATGATGTGGCAGATACGCAGGTTGATGTCGAAAGCAGCAGTATGATGCTGTATGCAACAAGGTTCGCCTAAATGTGATATGTTATTTACGACAGGCGAAAGGTTGGGAATGCTGATTGAATAAACGAAGGCAGTATAAAACTTAATGAGGGGTTCAATTTAGATGAAATTTTTTAAACCTGTTAGATGTTATTTACTGTTTTGTGATCGGGTAAATGATTAGGCTGAGGATGGGAGAAGGTCGAGGACTCGAGAAAAGAGATGAGGGGAGGGATTATTAAAGCGACTGGCGTTTTGCAACTTCGCAAGCAATGGTTTGCAGACACCAACACAACCATATGTGAAACGAAATCGCCCAACGGGATATTCGCCTAGTGCACCCACCACCAACGATATATATGCAAATGCAACCAAGCTCAGTCCCTCCAACGGGCTGACTGCAGTACGAGCGGCACTCTCACAGCAACAAAGGAATACCGATGATGTTAGTTCCATTGTTCTTTTTCTTTTGTTTTCGAGCATCACGTTTTCTATGCGTTTGTAAGTCTATTCTGTTAAAATAACTTTAATCGACAGTACACGCTTCGTGGGCATTGATTTTAAAGTCGGGTAAGGGTGGGTGTTCGAATGATAAAACCGCAGCCTCTAAACCTATACACAAAACCTTGCCGCTTAGTCATCCTCAAGGATGCCCCATCCTTAGATGGACTCCGAAACCCTGCCGATCGGAAGCTGTGGAACATCAGCACCAGTGTCCTGTGGCTTGGAGCCATCGAGTTGCTCACGCTCAGGCCTCATCCCTGTTTCGCTTCCGATCCAACCCTGCTGCAAGCGGATAAACCGCAGTGCGTGTAAGGCGTTTTCGACAACTAAGGTAGTATCATGCTGGGCTTTTCTAATCTCTGGCGCCGCAATAGGCTGCATTGAGAGCTGAACGCCATAAATTTCAGAAGAAGACAATGAATTTTTTGGCGATGATTCCACATAGCTCGGAAGTTATCAACATAACGGCCGGTTTCTCTGGTGAAGAAGATGGAACGGCAAATAGCGTCATTGATGAGGTTCTCAATTATTATTATTATTATTATTTTTTGGTTTATTTCTTAGAGAATTGTCACTGTAAGTAAGAACTTGGTTAGCTTTTCAGTATACTGTAGTAGAGGATAAGGAAATTTAATGGCTCTATCAAGCTAACCAACAACGATGGGGGAGGAGTAGAGATGTAATTGAAGGCTAACCAACATGGAAAGCAGAATAAGTGTGCTACGCACATGTTATGCACCTCCTCAACTACGGCTGACCAAATCGTCTTGTAAGAATATTGGCCAGTGGCTGGTCGAGAATATTGACCACGTCGTCACCTCTCCTCCCGCATTCCTATCCCAGTAAGGGGCATCCATCTTCCTAATGTGGAAGTGACTCCTCTTTCTCTCTTACTTCCTACCATCTTAAGACTTAATACAAACATCTACACAGCCATAAAAACTGAGATCTTTTGCATCCAAACATTCGCAAACATTTGTTAACAAATGACAGATGCATTTAATTTCCAAAGGAATATGGATGTCGTAATCACAGCAGAAGCAAGAGATGATGTCATTCATTGTTGTAAGGTTTCGAGTACGGTATTGCCGTTCGGCAGATTTAATGAATGTACCGAGTGTTGTTTATTGTATTTTCGCATTAGAACAGTTGTTAATAGATAAGGGTAGTCATTTGCTGTTCGTTTTATGTTATGTCTGATTTGATTGCTTTATCGAATTGAGAGATGATAAACGATTTTTTAGAATGGCGAAGAGTGCAGTAGTGAGGGTACTTCTCGGAGTGCGGGAGTTGCTGTCAGCCGGTCTGCTCCTACACCTGGTGGGGTCAACAACCAACTGAATACTGCAGCTCTACTCTCTGCTGCCACTAATAATCCCTTTATGTATATGGCGGCTGCAAATGCGATCGCCGCTTCCGGGTAAGTGTTTATTGTTGATTTCTTTTCGTACATCAAGTGCTCTCATTATTTTTAAGTCCCTAAAAGCGGAGTTAATCAAGAAGTACGAGATAATGTTCGACTAATTAGAGTTTGTGTAGTATGACAGATAAAATGTTTTAATTAAGGTGCACTTAAAACTGCTATATGGTTTCTATTAATTTGCATAACAAATTTTTAATATTTTGGAGAATTTTCAATTATAACATAACTATTTGCGCGCCCTTCGGTCGTTATCGTATCTAAAATCAGTTGTCCATTCAATTTATACCACAAGGATGTACGCTTTGATTCTCATCTCACTTCACGCTGTTTCAATCAAACATGCTTCAGCGTGGTGTTTCTTCAGTGATCTTTGAAGGTTCGAATCACACTTTATCTCTTTTTCGATATTTTTATGAACACATCAAAAGTTCAGGTTGTTGAAACGGTATAAATTGTAATAAAATAGCTTGCAGTATGAACTCCGGTGATAAGATGGCGTCAACGTTTTCGTTGATGGATGGTGACTGCGTTGTAACGTTGATGCGGGTGGCAGCAGAACTCGGCTGCACGTTCTTATTTCACTGTCGCGATGGGCAGTCACACTTTTGTTTTGAAGCGAATGAGATCGCTGCTGAAAGGCTTAGGTATAGGTTTTTATTTGCTTATTGCATAAAAATGCGGCTAACCTGAGATATGAGATAACGCTGTTCTTAGTCAGCTGCCATCTGAAGGTGGGTGGCTGTAAAGGGGCGGGGGTGAGCTGTTAAAAGTTAACATCGGAAGCATGATTTCTCTCAGAATCAAATATGCGAATTAATAGTTTGAATAGTGGCTTTCGCATTTGAAATATCGTATCCAAATTAACGTTTAAAAACAATGTTGTTCTAGCTTTATCATATTTTGCATCAAAGGTTTAACAGCCGTATATTTCTCATTTTCGATCACTAAACAAAACCTAATGTTCTTGTTATTGTACCCATCTTTCAAGCATTTTTACATAATAATATTAGGCACTGACAATTTTTGATGTGTTACTTTTGCATCGCAGTTATACTTCAATTACCAAATTGGGTATATCCAGGGCATACCGTAATGTACAAAGCACATTCGGTAAGGGTGGATGACATCAGGACGCGGAAGGATCAAATTTTAGCTAGAGCAGAAGTCTGCTGGAGGAGCTAGCATGATGTGCGCTTTTGCAGCTTATTCACCTGCCCAACCAATTTGTCAAATCACCGAGAAAAAAGCGAAATATGCAGAATAACGCCTTAGTACTCTATTCTATTTGCCGTTTGTAGAAACTGTCCAGCGGGAATCGTTTTTTTCCATGATCAGAAAAATGCCCAATCTGATAAGCATGCCAATTTTTGGCCGTTTGAAATGCTTATAACCCTTCCCAAAGTTGGAGTGAAAATGATGGAGGTGACCGTATGATGCGCAACATGCATGCATACCTAATTTCATAACTGCAATTTCCTAGGTTCCCGAATTGAAACCGCCGGAAAGACCGACGAACGCACAATCATGCAGATGTGACGTCGTCTTAATGTACTTTTGCAGAGCAAATGTTGCAAATGCGCATAAAAAGCGAATGTTGCAGCACACTTCATTTGTCTGTGCAGTGCAACAACTTATATTTCTAATCTTACTAGTACGTTACGCAGGAGACACATGACGTTTGCGCCGCTTTACTACTTATCCACCGACGTGTCTCATAGTGAAAATTTCATATAGTGCAGAATAGTAGTGAGTTAAAGATGACTAACAGCAGCAACGTCATTTTCATTGCGTTGCTTCATACTTATCGCGAATGGCATAAAGTTTAGCATACCGATAAATCGCGCCTTAGGTTGCAGCCCATCTTGGCTCTACTTTTCTTATTTTATAGTACGGCTTTCTTGTCACTTAGTGGTGCAGGTGCTCGGTGCTGCAAGTACCTCGCGTTTTATATGCACCATCACCGAAGTGCAGTTTGCTGTCACACGGTTTGCCTAATCCTATACAAACATTTTGTCCTTCTCACTGGCTTCACAACATCTATAGAAGTTTTGGGACGAAGGTCTTAAGTAGGGCTATGTGGCCAATCTGCTACATAGTCAGCGTTAGTCGATTGCATTAGCGAATATCTACGTGCGCGACAATAAAATATGAAACGATGCAATTTTCAACTGAGTTAAAGAATTTCATTCTTGTGCAATGTTATATGTGTATTTTTGCTATTTGTTTATTATTGCATATTTATGGCGTCACAGCTATATAATGCTTTGGAAAGGTTGAAACTGTACACGCTGCATTCCTTTTGTGGCCAAGCAGATTTAAGCTGTACAGCAGTTGCATCCATTTTTTTCATATAGCTTATCCGTTGAATGCACACCTCGTTATTGTATGCATCATTTCAGTAGACCTTCAGATATTACGATGTTAAATGAAATCATTTCAAATTGCACTTTTTAAAACCACTTCTCACTCTACTTTATTGTTTTATTTCTTTACAGAGGACCGCAGTTGTCGTTGATGGATGTCGGCAATGAGGTACGAGTAACCGAATGGAATGCGGGAATTGAATTAGAGAGTGAAATGTGGAAAAAAACAGACTGGACTCAGTTTACATGGGCGATTCGAGGCAAATGTCAGAATGTGCTTCTGAAGCGGTGATGTTGCTAATATTTCGAGCTTATTACGTCAAGTTCTACTTGCCTTTACTATAGTCACACGAACGAGACAGTACAATAGAGCGATAGCTGTTCTGATCTTCTCTTATAGGATTGATTTCTATTTTGCTGTATTGTTGTTGTTTTTATTTATTCTGATGATCAGCTAAGCTGTTTATCGTGATGTTATTGTTTGCAAAATTCTCTGCAAGCTAAGGACAGTGTTGCATTTATGCTGCCTATCAGTTGTTTATTTGAATTCAAAAGTGGACGATTCAATGAATCGCATTATATTTCTCGATAATAAAGTGCACTCTTCACCTCATTCGCTCATGAATTGTTTGTAAGTAAGCAGTTGGCTGTGTGATGTTTACCTTGCATTCAAATTATTTACAATGATGTCTATATTGGAAATTTTTCATTGTGTATTTGCTTGAAAAGCTGTACTGTGATAAATCGATTCGTATTTGGGATAGGGGTCAATAGGGGTAATATGGCCGAGGGTACAAATATCAGCTTGGCTCCAACTTGATTGGAATGAGTGCCCTAGCGTAGCTACATGCGAGAGATAAGCACGACCAAGACTTGGCATAGAAAGGTGACATCGAGCTAGCTCGAGGATAGCAATCAAATGGCAAGGCGGTGAAATACGCTTGACCGTAGCCTATCCGTTCACTTGATTCCTTTTGTTCAGGTGGCCTAGAAAGTTTCCTCAGCCATGTTGCCTTTGCAGGCGTGACTAATGATATTTCCCTGAATCAAATCCGTGTCTTTGAACTGCTTGCCCCCCTCCATTCCGTTATTTCCTATTCTTTCCAGTGCATCAATTGAACAAGTTAAGGTCAAACTCGTTGACCTTATCTTAGTCAGTTGCTTCACAAGCAGAGCATCTAAAAAACTATGGGGGGTATTGGTGGTTGAAACCTGTTGGATGCTCTTGGAGGAGGTTGTTTATGTTCCGGGAGGGAAACATTTACCGACGTTATTACCATTTAAAATGATGAAGAATTAGCGTAATACATTAAATTTGTTTGTATGCACTTGAAAAGATTTATACAACGAAACGAAAACTCTTTTGCTTATTCACTGGAAATGTTATTTCCAAATAGGTATTTCATTTGATTGCTTATTTAAACCGCTGCATACATAGCAAAATTAATCAACTGTGGAGAACTTTCAGTGAATTTTGCGGCGAATTTAATCTGATTTAATATGAAGGCTAATTTCATAACGTCAACGTTTTATTGCTAATCCTTTCGTTATTTGAAAATATTTGTCATAGATTTTAAACTTAATTACAGTCGATGTTTTGATCTGAAGGGGATCTTAGGTAGAGAGAAATTTCAATTGTGAGGAATGATCGTTGTATGTGAATTTTCCATTCAAACAGAGGCATTCACATGATATTTATGGTTACATAGGATGTATAGGTATTTCTTCCAAACAGTTGTTTGCATCTACCGAATATTCAGAAGTATTGAATATGTATAATGTTCAATTGCTTCCGATTGTAACTCCACCTTTTATATGGTGCTTTCCAATGAGAACGTGATCCTCAACGAATTTGGCTTAGAAATTTTAGATTGATCGACTTTTTTTGAAGATTCTTAACAAATCGACTTTTGTTTTTCGAGGAAAATCATGAATAGTTCAACTTGAATTTTCAAAAACAAGGACCACTTCAAAAGTTGCATCTGAATTCAATGCAGATAAATTGCTTTCAGTGGAAAATTCATCGACGCATAAACGATCATAATGCCAATTTCTATGCGAGAAATAAACGCATTTAAGATTTGATGTGTTAGCTGAACTTAACTACCTAAACATTCCGAATATTTCGTTCGTAAGAGCGAAAAATTATTTGTATGAGTCGTTTATTGATGTTTAGGTCCATTGACGATTTTAATGATTCGGTTGAAGCGGTTTGTTCGAATGGTTCGTAAAAATTGAACCTTTTAAAACGTTCTCCTTACATCAGTGACTTCCTATTAGTATCAGTCCATCTTAATACTTGCGTAATATTAACAAATCACAGCTAAATCAATGATTTCATGTTAGGTCAATAGGCAAAGGTGCGTACGGGTGGTGCTGGAGTATTTGCACGGTAGATGCCTAAGAAAGTGATAATTTAGATTTTATTTCTGAGATAATTTGAAAGTATTTTTGAGAAATTGACCTATCACTGGCTTGGTTTGTTATTCTTCGTTGAAACGAATTTCTTTTGTTTTAAAATATTTTCATTTTTCCATTCCTTGTTGCAACGTGATTGTTGAAAAATCTTTATAAATTCGTATTATGAAGGGAATTCTCTGAATTTGTATTAGTTTGCAATATATATTTATCAATAATTGCTCATATTGTCTTCTCAACATTTTTCCGCATCTAAATTGTATAAATTCCCACTTTACGATGTATGTTTTTGAATTGTTTGTATTTAATTGAATGTGGCAATGAGATTATTTGCTCAATGCACTCATCGTTCGTTTGTATCACTTAGTTCTTTTAAAAGATATTTCTTTTATTGCTGCAATTTTATTGAAGAGTTATATCGGAAATGTTAAATCGCTGAATTTTCATAATCAATGAAGAAGTACACAATGGCGAATTGAACGTTCACATATCATATCGATAGGTGAATGTTATGCGCACCTGCACATTTTTATTAGGGATTAAGAAAAGAGGGTTTCATCGCTGATATATAGGAATTACTTTATTGCGCCGATAATTATTCAGGCTTTTCCCCTTGTCTCCTCGCCTTTCCTCCATCACCCTCCCCCTCGTTCACCTTTCCCAAATCCACAGGAAAATGTGCGGAGCGGAAATATTGACTAGCCATGGTTTACAGTGGGCACTTTGAGTGGAGGAGTGTCATTCATGATGAGGGAGATGTATTATCTAGAGATAAGAGGATGATGATGCGTATGGTGGATACGAGGGTGAAGTTGAATAAAGGAAGCGGAAGTCACAGGTATTGGTGGCATTGTGGGTCGAATCGCGAAGGCATTAGTAAGAGGAAAGGAAAAAATACGACATTGCAATGGATAAATTAACGACTGGCATATTCCTAACAGACATTTTAATAATAAAGTTTATAGTATAGGAAAATATTGACCTAACAGCGCGTCCGGTGGAGCCTTTCACCACGCTTAAAGGAAGGGTCTTCGAATAGTCGGGGCTTTTAAGCATATCTTCCTCTACAATCGAAAGGTAGGATCAGGGCAATAGTGGACGGATATCCCGAACCAACGAGCTGCTTTTCTTTCTTCCCCCTTACCAGTCACCACAAGTATAGATTGTATTCACAAAAGACTCGAAGAAATCAAATTTTGCCTATCAAATCAACTGATTGTATCTCCACAAATACAAAGAAATTTTGCAGTTGATAATTGAATAAATGCCAGAAACAATGAAGTAATTCACTTAATGCATTTTTTGCAGTCGGCATCAACTCATACAAATCGTCACTCAAAATATCCGCTCATTCGCCTCATAGTAGGCTGGCTAGAGTTTCTAATGAGCAAAAAAACACTGCAAAAGATGCATGTTGCTAATTATGTTGCTAATTATCTCTGTGAAAATTATGAGGTAAACCGGTTTTTCATCCATTTAAAAAGAGATTAGGACAAAATCCATCTCACCTATCCAAAAGTACAATAAAAGCAAGCTCATTTTAATTGTTTCTGCACCCACATGTAAAGATTAGCATGAAAAGGTGTTGAGCACAGGCGACTAGGATGCAAGTGGTCGAGGCAGAAGTGTATTGTACCTTGGTTTGGGCGGCCAACAAGTTGCTGAATCTCTAAAGGCTAGCAACAGAAGAGAATATTGCACACGTCGCACAAAGTAGCGATGGAATCCAATGCAAAACGTGCCCGGACACCTTCACGCCTGTTCCAAGCTACAGAACTGGGCTGGTGAACGCGCTCCGGTTGCTGGTACATACAGGTGTGCCACGAGATATTTTCTTTTGTTTCTGACCTTTAGAGATTCAGCAACTTGTGTGCCACCCAAACCTGTGGTCAACATCTGCTTCCATAAACCTAGCTCTAACCGGCGACTTTTAGATCCTATTTTCCTTCTCTTGCAATCCTTCCATACTCAGCGCTGACTGTTGCTGCCGAAGTCATTTTCCCACCCAAAGACGTAGCCTGTTACTCCTTTCAGCTTCCTCCACGTGCTCACCAGGACCGTCTTCCTTTCTGACTAATTATGCTTTTTTTCGTTTTGCTGCTGAGTAGTTAGGCTTATCTCTGTGTTGCTGACCATTTCCTGTTATTCTGTTCTACCGATTTCGTCACTGTTTATGCTCCTCTGCAACTTTGCAAACTTCTTGAGCAATTCTCCTTTCCTCTCAAAAATTTTCACACACCAGTCGCGACAACAGCTGGCCAGTTTGGCAATAGCTGGAGCGGTTTGACACACAGTGCCGATCAAGGTGCGGTGCGGAGATGATGTGGCCTAGACATAAGTCTCGAAGAGAGAGCATGGTGTGGTAATCTCAAAAAAGAGCAATTCAAAAGCAGACTTGACTTCATCGTTCTTCTGTTTTGGCTATGCAACATTGGCGATATGAATATATGTGAAAGTGTGATTTACAGGACGAAGAACTAACCATAAAGCGCCATCGCAGGGCATCATGATTAGAAGTTGCACTTATCTAGGTGATTTAGCTTCTTGAAGGAAATTTAAATGTCACCGAAAATTTGATCGCTTGAATTTCGGAGATGGATGGAACCGACTGGCCGAATTTCGGAGTTTGCAGGATATCATCGGACGTTGCATTCCAAACACAACTGGGGATGCATCGTTAAGGAAATCTGAAGTAATGCATCATGGGCTTTTTCTAAGGCGACGATCGCTTATGCAATTTTCTTTTTTTTTTTTTTTTTTTTGAAATTCTTTTATACACACACCTTATCAATCAAATGTTAAAGAAAATTAAGCAGCAAATTTGATGGCACTTTAAAGCGTAATTTATAATTTCAAATGAGTGAATGATTGTAACGGGACAAAAAAATGAACTACGGAATAGAAGTTTTAACTAAAAAAAAAAAATTATTGTGTTATAAACAATTCAGCTTAGCCTATTTCTGCTCATTTATTGGCAATTCTCTATTTAATTAAAGCTTTCAATAATTAAAGCTCTCAATCATATTGTTGTTGAAATTTATTTTCCACTCTTATATATAAATACATGGGATTATTCATTTTAATAGAAGTAGGGAATGAAAATGCCGATTTCCAACTCGAAGTATCAATGAAAACAAACATTTTTCCTCTGTAAACAACTTCGATACATCAATAACAGCTGTTCGGTTTCTTTTATGCATCGTTTTAATGCATATAAAAGAAATATGACTTTAAAAAAACCAAAACAAAAAACTCCTAAATAAATCCTTTATTGCCATGTAAAAACGCTCTCTTATTCATTTTTCGATCTCAATGTCCACAATTTGTCCTCCTATGGAATGGAACTTGTTGCTTTATCAAATATTAATAATCCCACAGTACCGATTGTACACCTCAATGTTACGAGTTACTAATTATTACTGCCATAGCATAGTACTAATACCAGTAGTATTATGGTATCAACGAAAGAGTACTGATAGTTACTAATGGTGCTTTCTAGAGCGTTCTTTAAACCTGTTTTTCCATTTTGGGTGTTATTTTACAAACATTGTTTCCTTATTCAAACCGTATTTATTTCATTTTTACATTTTTCATAGTAAATTTTCATGAAGTTGAGGGATAAAAAGAATGGAAGCCAAAAAAAAAACGAGTGAACCCGATTGATGAACTATGGCGAGTCACAATCCAACGTTTCGAGGCTTACCGATGTCTGCTGTTGTAATAAACTAACTCCTCTTATACGTTCAACGGTACAATTACTTTTATCCAACAGTAAAGTAATCTGGGGTAAGTGTGACCGGCTTAGTCCTTAATATGTGAAATAAATAAAATTAAAGTTTACCACCCCGTGAATCATACCGCTGCGGCGCCACCTATGTGTACCACTGAGTGCAAATCACGTAATCTTTTCTCTTCTTTGAATTCATTTCCATAGCTAATTACGACTCGACCGGTCGGCCACCTACTTAATCAATGAAACAAACGTCCGATTTGAAAATACCCCAAAGAGTTTGCTAAAACCTATACGGTAATTATGCAGCTGCAGACTAAACCGGAGATGAAAGTGCTTAGCATAAAAGTTTTTATAGGGATATTAACATACAAGTAATATGCAAAATGGCAGTCGAAATTCGCTATCCCTCTTCAAAAACAGCGAATCAAAATAACCGAAAAAGAGCGAAATCAACTAGATGTGCGTGGTAGCATTAAGTTGCGTTTACATGGGTGCTATGTTGTGTATCGGTGTAGGCTAGGAATAAGCCCCGTTCGATCGGTTGAGGGCCCAAAAGAAATATTCGCACACGACTATGAGGCGGGGAGATGCAGCAACGCGACCAACCGATAACGCGGGGCGCTCTCGCGTTGAATCATCGAGTAGCGCCCCGCGTGCTGATCTCTCTAGAAGCCTGTCAGCCCTCCACTTTGGCGTGCTCTCTCCCTCCCCGCGGGGTTAGCCCCGTCGCGTAAGGAGCGGTGCGTGCATTTGCGTTCACGCTGCTCACGCTGCCTGCGCTTCACTCTTTTACTTTCTTGTCGACTCGGCCGGTCTTGTGTGGCGGGTCTTCTTGTGTTTCGTTCCTATCTCCTATCCGTAAATATCACCTCGTTTTTCAAATAAATACTATATATACTACTTGTATCAACAATTAAGCACAACTCTTTACAAAGTGGGAGGGAGTCCCACTTTGTAAAGAGTTGTGCTTAATTGTTGCATCTGTTGCTTTCGTTTATTAAGTTTAAAAGAAGTGCTTTATGAGTAGCAACTTTAAAAGTTGGCATTGATAGCAGTTGTCTCACAATTAACCGATAGGATGTATTGTGTGCAGCTATGAAAAAAAGTAATCGGCCGATGCCTATTTCCTGTGTTTATTTTCAGCATTTTAACGCTTTTTTTCCCACAAATTTGCACTTGCAAAGCCTTTTGTAGAAATATCGTGTCTGTGCGTCTATTTATGTGTGTGCATATCCGCCTCTGTCTGCCGATAACTTTCAAGTCTTAAGCTATCCAAGATAGATTGTTAAACAAACTTGGTAGTATAACACATCATAAAATAAATGGCTTTTACTGCCGTCGTTCAAATTCGTTTATCAAATTGGAAAAGAATTTTAGGCATTTAAATGAAAATTTAAAGAAAATGCTTGCACATATATTACAGCGATTAAATTTTGCACAGTACATCAATCGAATCGAAAAAAAACACTTGAAGAGGCGGTCAATTGGAAGCTTAAATGTAATTAAGCAGGCGTGCTATTATTTTTTGGCGATTTATGAAAATTTATTTCCTTTTTGAGAGTCTCATACCTGAACCGTTGACTACAATAGTCATCGAGTTTCACCTGGGAACGCGGAATAGCGCTGATGAATTCTGAAATAAATTTAAATAAACCAGTTAAATTTATTTTTTAATAGGCGTCTGTTAATAACGATTATAAACGATGTAAAGAACAGAATCGCACATTACGTAATTAATGATCGATGAGAATCTCGATAGTCATACAAACGCTCCAAAGAGATGCAGAAAAAAGCAATGAACTCAAACTTTCGACTATTATTTGTTTCACTTTCCCCGGTCAAAATTTGAAATGTTGTCGATGAGAAAAATTTAGGTGGTGTAGTTGAGGCGTATGTCCATTGGACCGTTGTTGTACTTTGAGAGAGAGAAAGCATCCGGAAAATAAAATTCCTTCGTGCAAAATTCTTTTTTGTCATTAAGAGGACATTTGTAATGGGGAGTTCGATTTTGTTTTGTATTGGGGAGATCACGCTAAATTCGATTGCCAATTTTGTTTTCATCGGCATTCATTTGCATGACGTTCAACCACCTTGGATGATATTTGAAGAATGCCTTAGGACTTCTTTGCATTTGACACAGTTGAAAATAAATCGAATATTCAGTGCATGAACACTTCTTCATTGCCACATCCATCCAATATTTTCCAAACAACTGTTGACGAAAATCGGTGACTAAAGGTTTCGATGCCTCTATGGAGATTCAGTAACGGGAGGATGGCCATTGTCCTTGTCTTATTAATCGTTAAAGTAGAATAACTAATGAACATAATCATTGCACTTATCACAAACTTGTACTCATTTTGCATACGGTAGCCGTTTTCGAGTGTGCAGATGGGTTTATTCATTGATATTTTTAGGATATCGCCATCGAATTATGGATTGTCTCAGTTGATTTCAATCACGTTTGATCTATTCGTCGCAGTTAGTTTATTTGAGCAACGAAAATGACGACTTCTTCGCCACCCACTCCAGCCACATTATCGTCAAACAGTAATACACCAAGTCCAGCAACTCAGAGTCATCTTATGCAGAGTATGTCAACTCCGGCCTTTCCCACTCATCATAGTCTAATGTCGAACGACGGTTCAAGTCCGGTTGTTTCAACTGGAGCGGCGCTTGGTTCTGGAATAATGCCACCTTCTGTGGGTTCGTTAATGACGCCAAAAATCGAAGATTGTCTGCTGCCAAATTCTGTGATGCGTACCGGTCAACACAACGTAATGCTTCCAGGCGCAACCATGGCCGGTGATGGCTCGATGCCGTCTGCGCTGCCACATGATGTACTTGCCCAGGTGATTACACCCCCAGCAGGAATGACAGCTGTGAATGGGTTGCATCATGGATCAAGCGATTTGCGTCGCTCGAGGCGTCCGTTCAAGCCGTCGACCGTGTGGGATCACTTTTTAAAGCTGTCTGACGGCAATGTCCAATGTGTGCATTGTGCCAAGATTCTGAAGCGCAAAGATAGTTCTACAAAGACTATGTGGGGTCATTTGAGGGCTATTCACTTCAAGGGTCGTGATTGGACCGCACTGCAGCAGCAGGCGCAAGCAGCCAGCAATCCAGCGAGTGATCCATATGCAAATATAGATGATTCGTTGCTGACAGACACGTCAATCGGTTCAACACAAAGCTGGCTGGAGGAACAACTTGGTATTTCCAGCTCACCTAGTCACGACGAAAATCAGCTCGACACAAGAGGCGACTCGTGCAACACCGAATTCTCTGACTTGGAACCTCAAGAAGCTGGCGGTGTGAAACGTCGCAGCGATGTAAACCCAACAACGGATAGCGGGGTAGGGTGATTTGAACTGTTTTTAATATACTTGTCTTTGAGGTGAACAATTCTAGTTGTTCACATGTAATGTTGGTTGGTGGTATTTTGGTTGAGGAATGGGCTCCATGAAGTATGTAGGTGATTGTGCAAATGGCGTGGCAAATCCAAGCCATTTTATAATTCAGAAGTTATTAAGGATTCTGCTTGTTCCGTAATTTAAGAACGCTCCAATAATGTAATGATTTTGCAGCGTTCTAGCGCGTTTTTTTACGTCAGAAAACTATAATCGAGAAACTTCTTATTTTTCTTATTTATAGAACATTAATTAGGAAAGCTTATGTTTTCTAAAGTATTTTCATGAAGTGAAACCCACTTTAAACGAAAATTTTAGCAAGTTTTTCTTTTTTACCCACCTTTCTGTTTGTTAGGATAAGCTGGATTCATTTTCATTACGCCTTTCCTGTTCAACTCGTTGATAAATGTTTAATTGACATGAGAGGTGTGCACGCGACCGATTGAATGTTTGATTCAGAGTGCAATTGTTTGTGCGCCTAAGTAAATGCGTAGGTGTGGTCATTCAACGCTTAGAATGTTAGATGAACTTCACTAGGGAATCGCTTCATAATGGTTTGTTTGTGTTTATTAATTATGAAAGAGCGATAAAATAAAAGGCTCTGTTCTATAAAAATGACTGGAGCTTCAGCTTATTGGTAGTAATTTTATTTATTTGGCGTTTTATACTAATTTACGCTACTGGAAGAGATTAAGATAGGTGTGAAGGATGCTAGAGGAAGGAAAGGAGGTGGATGTCGGAGGAAGTAAGCACTTGGAGATGAACGCCTTTCTTGAATTGTCTCAAGTATTTGCAAATTTGCAGACATCTGCACAGTCGGATGTGAAACGAAATCGCCCGACAGGTTACTCGCCTGGTGCACACAGCGTGAACGATGTCTATGTGAATACGGTGAAGCCGGGTGCCACCAATGGATTGACTGCAGTTCGTGCGGCACTCTCACAGCAGCAAAAAAATGCCGATGATGTAATTTTTAGAATGCATTCATAATCAGCTAAAATAGTTGATTATTTTATATGAATTATTTTAAATATCACTCGATTTAAGTATCAGCATAGCTGTCCTAGAGGGAGATATTATGTGACATCACCAATGGTTCCGGCAACATCATACCATAACGCAGCTATAGGCATTGAGATCATCTCATAATGTAACTGTTTACAGTGATAGCCATATATCTGTGCAATATCTGTATGGTTATTATTTTCAGGGGCTCTACTTTCGAATTTCGTCTGTTTTTGCCGAAAACTATATAATCTCTCTTCTCACGTTGAAGCTTAGTTAAACATTGCATGGTACCTTTGACTAAACCAGCTCTTCGAAGCAAAGTACCATTGTACTTCATAAATTTCAGAAGAAGACAATGAATTTTCTGGCGATGATTCCTCGTAGTTCGGAGGTTATCAACATAACGGCCGGTTTCTCTGGTGAAGAAGATGGAACAGCGAACAGCACCGAATGCAACAGCACTATTGAAGAGGTTTTTCCAAATGCATTTTAATTGAGATTTTCTTCTTCTTGCACCTTTTTGTTCTCTTTCTTTCATCACTGCTTAAACGAGGAGCTATCCTTGCCCTTTCCCTTAACTCATCGTACTGTTTGAACGACGAGGGTGGGAGAAGAGGGAAATTGTCCTTCGGCCGTACCTATCAAATCTCTTCGCTTTACGATTAAAGTAGATCATCTCTCCTCCTCGATTATTTTGACACTTGGGATATGCATCTGTATGTCTGTCAACGCCGTAAAGTATAAAACACATTTTGCAAATAAAATTATGAACAAGTTCTTCAAATCTAATGCAACAAAAGGAATTAGGTTTGAAGGAACTTTCAAAAAGTGGAGCTAAGCAAGATAAAACCCCTCTCTTCCTTTCACTACCATTCGTCGTAACAACCCTCCCTTTTTTGGATAATTCTAGAATAGTTGGAAAGATTTATAAAACATTGTTTGTTACTGTTTGATGTGCTTCAGATTCTCGCGTTTCTTTGTCAAACCCACATTATTTTAATGCCTTTATTCTTTAAAAAATAATTTTTATATGATTTGCTATCACATAGAGGATTGATTGCGTTACAGTGGAACTACGGGGTGGCCCAGAAGTAGCAGTGGGTTGTTTCGCGATCGATATCTTCGTTACGCCTTCGCGTTTCGTGCCATCTTTTTTTTAAATTTTGCTAGCGTAAGAAATCTTCATCAGGCGCTGATTGCGACAACGCCTTTCTGATAATGAAGGTTTATTACAAACATGATAACTTCGCCGAAGTTGCCAGATAGTGGTGTGAGCATTTCTCCACGCCACCGCCGGACTGTAGAGTGATAACCGTTGCAGTCACTAACTGTTGAGGATGCACCTCGCAGCGAATAGCCGCGGTCCAGCTATTCAGAAGAAAGAAAATCGCAAATTTCATAGCTGAAAAAAGCACATTGAGATCCATGGCGCTTAGACAGAATTGCATTGATCAGTGTTAGCTGTTGTGTTTAATTACTCTCCCCATGTAAAATTTTCCGGGATTTTCCAGAAAGATTCAAAATTCGTATAATCACATCTCCATAAAAAAATATACGGCCTCCCTCACATCCAAGGCGATAGGGAGAAAAGGGGAAGCGAGTCGTTTTAATCTTACTGCTTTTCATTTCATTACTGCCTCAACAACAAACGTTTTCTTGTTTTATCTTTACTCAAGACGCCTATTTACCGCTATTTCCAAGAAATTTTGATTCTCAACAATGTTTTTTTTACATCTAAGGTCCTGCTGGATGAAGTTTATGTAGCTTGTTAATGAACACGATAAAAGATCCCGCATTACTTATGCACTTTACAGTCGTACGTAGGACATTTTTCACGGAATGCAGGACCACAAAGCTATCAAGAAGAAGCAACAATATTGCACATTCGATATTTGCATTTTTGCAACGGAAGCAGTTACTGTTGATTCTCGCTGCAAAGACGTGAATAGGTTTTCCTGTTTTTGATTGGTCAGTCACGAACCGTGTTTGTTCCCACAATTCAACTGAGACATTTGACCGTTATTGGTGACTGGCGGTATTCTTTTATTCTTTGGGAGATGATAAACGATTTTTTAGAATGGCGAAGAGTGCAGTAGTGAGGGTACTTCTCGGAGTGCGGGAGTTGCTGTCAGCCGGTCTGCTCCTACACCTGGTGGGGTCAACAACCAACTGAATACTGCAGCTCTACTCTCTGCTGCCACTAATAATCCCTTTATGTATATGGCGGCTGCAAATGCGATCGCCGCTTCCGGGTAAGTGTTTATTGTTGATTTCTTTTCGTACATCAAGTGCTCTCATTATTTTTAAGTCCCTAAAAGCGGAGTTAATCAAGAAGTACGAGATAATGTTCGACTAATTAGAGTTTGTGTAGTATGACAGATAAAATGTTTTAATTAAGGTGCACTTAAAACTGCTATATGGTTTCTATTAATTTGCATAACAAATTTTTAATATTTTGGAGAATTTTCAATTATAACATAACTATTTGCGCGCCCTTCGGTCGTTATCGTATCTAAAATCAGTTGTCCATTCAATTTATACCACAAGGATGTACGCTTTGATTCTCATCTCACTTCACGCTGTTTCAATCAAACATGCTTCAGCGTGGTGTTTCTTCAGTGATCTTTGAAGGTTCGAATCACACTTTATCTCTTTTTCGATATTTTTATGAACACATCAAAAGTTCAGGTTGTTGAAACGGTATAAATTGTAATAAAATAGCTTGCAGTATGAACTCCGGTGATAAGATGGCGTCAACGTTTTCGTTGATGGATGGTGACTGCGTTGTAACGTTGATGCGGGTGGCAGCAGAACTCGGCTGCACGTTCTTATTTCACTGTCGCGATGGGCAGTCACACTTTTGTTTTGAAGCGAATGAGATCGCTGCTGAAAGGCTTAGGTATAGGTTTTTATTTGCTTATTGTAAAAACGGTTTGATTTGCAGAAGGCAGCGCTGCCTTTAATCGCTTGCGACTTATAGAAAGGGCTGGGCAAAGTGAGGGAACGGATAGGGAACGTTGTTTTCGCCCATCTTCCAAATACAATGGTCGAATTTGGTATTTATTTGCTAGATTGATATGTGCCTTCTCTGGTACGATGTTTGGCGTATTTGCCAACTGAGGTTCGATTGAGCCGTCTTTGCGAAGGTCTTTTGTTGCTAACCGTGTGCTATATTTAAAAGTTCTGAGGATTTTCCACTAATTTTGTATTAATTAGATGATTTTAGTTACGCCCGTATTACGGTCTAGCTGAAGAAAATCAGACGCAAATTCACATAAAGTTATGGCTTCTCTTTGTCGCTTGTAATTTTATGTTCGTAAGGAAAACCTCGTTTTCCAGCAGTCCAATTTTTTGTAAAAATTTCCTCAGAGTGTTAAGAATGTTCTACTCTGTTAATTTGGTAGCAGTATTCTTCTGAATATCAAATACGCTGCATCATGTGACTGCTGGTCTGATTTATTAATCACTTGGGTGTACTGCAAACTTGATTGTATATTTCTTTATAGAGGACCGGAGTTGTCGTTGATCGATATCGGAAATGAGGTGCGAGTAACGGAATGGAATGCGGGGGTGGAGTTGGAGAGTGAAATGTGGAAAAAGACAGACTGGACTCAATTTACATGGGCGATTCGAGGCAAATGTCAGAAAGTGCTTCTGAAGCGGTGATGCTGCTCGCATTTTTAGCAGTGAAGTATGTTTTGATTGTGAATAGAGTTGATGTAGAGGTGTTCCTGAATATCGTTTTGTTACAAGAAATTCATTGGGGACCAGTTAGAACGTGTAGATAAGTGTGGATGTTTTTTCCCGTCTGGGTGGTTCTCCAAGTCGGTCTTCGTTTATTGTTGCTAAGGCCATCGTGGGCAGGAAAAAATATTGGTGCATTATCAGACACGATACGTGCGTCTGAAAGCATATGTTTATTATATAATCTGATTATGCTATTCATTAGCAACCCGACTATGTGCTGAATAGCAAGTGAAAAGATGAGCCAAATTGGTATTGATGCCTTGTGCGCTTTTAAAAATTGCTGAGCTCACAATCTCACATTTATATTTCACAGAATTCTGTTACAAGGGGAGAAGCGTGCCATGCTTAAAGAGTTGCAACAATAAGCGGTTTCGCGTTCCTTCCACTTAACCACACCCTTCCCTTCCCAAGTTACCAAACAAAGAAATTAAATGTGCAAAATAGTGACGTCAAATTTTTGGTAAGTGAACGAATCTTCGATGAAAGATTCATTTCTCTGCGATTCGACCATTACAAAACGAAGATCTGATCGATGCAAAAGGTATTCAAGTTTTCTGGTACGTGGGGATGCCTCAAGCTTCTTTAGATGTTGACGGATCAGTGTAATACAGATCAGTCTGTGAAAAGTCAAACTTCTCAACTCATCCCCAGTTGAAAATACCTAGCAGATAGGCCGATGCAGACTTGTGTATCCACAGGCATGACGCCGTCGTAATGCACTATTTGGTGCGTATTGTTTTAGAAGTGATGTTTTGTTTTGCTTTAAGGAAACAGATGTGTTCGCTGTGTTTTAGACTCGCTTATCGGCTCAAGAACGTTCCTTACAATTTCATTACATAGTGAATAATACGACCCCACGTAGTATTGCGCTAATTCCGTTCTTTTCGTTGCTCTTCGTTAACGGAAATAAAAATCTGAGAGAAATCATTGCTTACATTGATCAAGGATGCAGAGTGTTTCGACATTTGGAACCAAAAAAAAAATCATTTCCCCAACCCTTCTTCCTCAAGTCGGAATACTTCGAGAAGGATTCTGGATTTAGGGCACTTCTAAAACCAAGAGCACCAGGATAATATTTTTTCAAGCGCAATACTAATGCTAACAGTCCAAGTGGTGCAGACGGACGGCTGTGTGTTGTGCAGATGTTCCACATTGAGATGGGTTGTATTGCAGGGATTGAAGGTGAGGAACAAAAAAGGAGTAGTATAATTCTGGGAAAGTTATTGTGAGATACTATTGTCGATGCTAAGTATAACATGAGTTTTTATATTGTCTCAGTTTCCTTTCATCTTTTCTTTTTATTCTGCTATTTCTTTCTTTTTCCATCTTTTGCTTCATTTCTTTTCTTGCTTGAGCCTTTTCTTCAGCCCCTTTCTCTTTCTTTCTTATCTTTCATTGAGTCTTCATAATCCGTCTCTTTGGGCTTTTGCAGTTTCGCTGCTGCGTTAGGGCTCTATCATGTTTGTGGATATGTGTGTACGTGCGTCTGTCTGTGTATCTGTTTATGTCTCTGTGTCAACCCGAGAGTAACTTTAACGGATATGTTGTTATACGGTGAATTTTTATATCATATTACATATTGGTTTTGGAAGAAGTTGAATATCTAATGGTATTAAAGATTTTGCATGCATTTTAAGTCGGTTGGATTTCAGTTTTACCTCAACCAGGCCATGAACGAGGTTTTTTGTGAATGGTTCGTAAGGGTGGATGGGTCATTTAAGATACGAAGGCATTACTTTGTGTACTTTACTCTTTCTTATCAATTCTCGAAAGTGATAAATCGAATGGGTGGAATGCAAAAGTGCAGATGAATTCGGTTCCTCAAATATCCTTATGCACTTTTCCCATTTGCATTACTCAGTTCTTCTTGCCATATGATTGTTGAGGGAGGAGATTATTGGAATATATGTTTATCGTTAATTTTATCGTTAATTGCTCACGTTGTGTTCTCTCAGTTATTTGAAAGTATTTTATCACCGAATTGTATAAATTTTAGATGTGTTTTCACTGCAATCGTTTTGTATTTTTTACTTTTTTAGTTTAAAGAATTGCGGCAATGGGTGTTTGCTGAATGCATTCGCTCGCCGCCATCTCCCACTTAGGTGGGCTGAATATATTTTCTTGTAAAATATGAATGCTCTGCTTTTAAATATTGCTTGATCAAACTGCTTCACCTAAGGCCATATGTCATATCAGGGGTGATATATTTGATGGGACTTTGGTTCCATATGCTTTCAATCCTTATATGGATTGGCCCATCACCTATCGTTCCTTATCATAACACTGCATTACTATAGTATGAAGCGGCTTGACTTTAGAGTTTTAATTGTATGCTAACATTGTGAAGTGATGAGCCATGGAATAGCACTGCCTAAAGTAGCATGTGGCCGATCGTTCTTAAGCGACAACGATTCTAGATATTTGTGCGGCTTAGGTGAAGAGATAACATATATTGCCAACAAGATGTGATGCCATCTGTGCGTTTGCGAGAACCTTCCAATATCTGCCGAAATTAAACTCAGATTTATGAATCAGATCTCTGTGTCATACGTTAAGATTGCAGCTTACGGACAAATTAAATTAAATCGAATAACAAATATGTTTTTTGGCATTTCAAATTATCGGGTTGATTACGGCAATTTGGTATGTGGAAAACGAGGGAGGGTATTGTATCTAATGAAGACTTTTCATAGGAAAAGAAGGAGTAAAGTTTACCGCTGAATATTTTCACAGTAAACTATTAGTGGTGAGATGGGGAAAGACAGCAAAATTTGGCAAAGTTATTGACCATTTGGTCATGACCTCGTTGGTGGAAATTATTTTCGTTGGTCGGCCCATAAAACAGTGAAATGACCTTAATGAACTTTGAATTAGTCAATTCTTTTGTTGCTTGCAGTCGAAATCGGAAAAGAGTTAAGGCGTTTGAATTTCAAAAACTCCTTTAGACTCATCGTTGTTGAGAATTCTTTATTTTGCAGGCGAAACAAGGAATGTTGGAAACAAAAACAAACAAAAAAAGGAATAAAGCATGTGATACGATGATTAAACTATTTCTGGGGTCGGAAGCTTAGTGGAAACTAGCGAATGCAGAAAAATTGGGCGCTGAGGTTGTCACATTCTTATGATCCAAAAGGAAAGGAATTAAAATGAAATTCAAGGTTGAAATTCGCAGGAACAATTGAAAGCTTCAAGATCGTGAAACACCTTTTTTGCAGTCGTTAATAAATTTGCAACACAATATGAAATCTAGCTGAAGGCGACAATACTGTTTTAGACCGAGAACGCGCAGATGACTTGCAGGTCCCGGTTATATAGATCCGGAAAATTCTGAAACGTATTTGCACATTTTCCGACATCTCTATTTCCGGTTTTAGAAACAACGAAGTTGGACAGATATATTCAAGAATCGGACGCAAAGTGAAAGCATTCTTAAAGTGATCAATGCAGCTATGCTGAATTGCCCGAAGAATGCAATTTCTCATCTTTAAACCATCCACTTCTTACCAGCTCACATGTATAGCATTTAAAACACTCACAAGACTTGGACGGAGCAGCCAGTAGCAATCAAAACATCGGAGGAGTTTGCAGAGGGTATCCATACTCCAAGCCGATATGCAATAACCGATATTTTTCGCCATTAATATCCAATTGCCAAAATAACATGTCATTGGGAGAGACGACCTAAATCTGATATTGAAAATGGGATCACAGATCGGTCTATAAAACTTCAAATGGCTCCAGGTGTGGGTCAGGCCATAAATGACTGTTCGCATACATAAGGAATGAAACGAGGTGCAATATCTCTCCCCACCTCGTGAAACGCCACTGACAGCAACGTGTGACTGGGTAAGATTTGTGGCAATGCAGAATGCGTTAAAAATCGGGTAAAAAAACGAATATTGCATTGGGGGGTTTCATCCTTCTTAGCTGCTTTGTTGGTTTCCAAGCACGCGGTATGTATTCTTTTATCTCTTAGGTACTCATTAAGGAGCAACCTCTTTGTGATTTGTAATATAACTCAATCGTGAAATTATTCTATTGCATAATGAAATAGTAGTGTTTTTTTGAGATGTAGTAGGTGTTACACATTCTCCATAGTTGTTTTGCACTCTACAATTAAAAAAAAAATCAATGTGGATAAGATGCGACCGCTGCTGAACAGCAATGTGTCAAACTATACCCCTTCCAACAAAAGTACAAAAAAAGTGTGGCTTTTGTTTGTGGCTTTTCTTGGTCGAAGTTTCCTATCCAGTCCTCAGAATGTGACCATGCTTGCATTTCCCACATTCCCGCTGAAAAATTTTGATACATGATTTAGAGGTGTCCACCATTTTTAATACTACTTCAGCAGTTATTATGCTCATTAACTCTCATCGAAGCCTCATTTCTATTTCATATGATCGTGTGATTTATGCTGTTTCGTGTCGTAAATATGCGTGTTCTATTATATGAAATTCGTTTGCCTCTCTCTTTATAGCACAGTTATAATCTTACTCTATTTGGATAGTGATTACATGATTTGATAGTCTATATAAATTGAGACTTGATATTCTTTACAAGTCGATGTTGCTTGAGGGCATTTTTCAATAGGAAAAACAGTGACACAACACGATCACTCTTTCACAACCACGACATTTTGTTATTCAAATGAGATGCTGTTTATTGCATTTTGAAAATTATTCTATCCTTCGATATTCCTCTTTCTCTTTTCATTTATTTCACCAATCTTACAAAAATTCAATCTCAAAATGTGCTAAGTGACCTGCGTCAGTACATCAACGTTCATTGCATTTGTCGCATTTCTCATCCTCTAAAGAATCGTTTTTTTCGAAAACATTCATTTTTCATTTGTATCATTTGTGTTTTTGATATAGCACTTTGACAACCAGTGAAAAATATTTTCACAATGTGTATTTGGGATTTTTGAAAAAAAATTTCTTTCATAAAAATTTCTCAATAATTTTTCATAGGAACTGCTTGGCAATCAGTACTATTATCCAAGTTGCCTGAGATGCTGTTCATTCCGAGAAATGAGATATTTAGCTTCGTTGTAATTGGATTCGATAATATTCGATTATGAGAAGAATCGCCGATTTCGAGCGCCCGTTGTGCTTCTGGAAGCCGAGTCAAATCCAGCATATATTATGGAAGGGACAAAGTTTAATCGACGACCATAAGGATATGAGATGAGACTGCCCCTATTGCGATCGCGTTGAAGTTGGTCACGCCATTAGGGTTGTGGGTGAATAGGCACGCCTTCAAAGCTAACACCGACCCCGGTTGAAATCATTGCCGTGAAAGGGGGTTTGGGGATCGCCGACAATTTGGGCGTAAACCCAATTATTGAATCTTAGATGATGCTGCACTGTGAACTCTCATGTATTTCATTATAGGACAAAATTGCTGCTGATGAGACCACTAGCGCCATTGCTTCAGTGATATTAATTCTCCGATATAACGATATTCGAGATCTCATTTAGTAATAGTTCGGAAGTGGCAAAAATTTATTTGAGAGATGGAAAATTTCCAAATTCGCGTTCAGCGTGAAGTGAATTGAAAATTTGTAATCCATCACCTTTTGTTATATAAGTGCATAAAATTATGTTGTATGCACTATTTCAAATTCACCTTTTAAATGCGTGTTATGGCGAGTCATGTCTGCGTCAATGTTTGTCAATAAATGTTGAGCATATTTTACAGTCCATCCCTTAGCGTTTTATGTCTGTTAAGGTTGAGAAAGTAAATCATTTTCTAGAGAATTTATGAGCAGTTGGTTTTAGCTAAATTATATGCATTATTGTGAATGTTTCGCTAATTGCCGTTAATTTATAAAATCGGTTGGTCTGAGCGGTGAGATTTCAAAAGTACATATCGTGCCAACCACGGCTGCGCATTTCTCACTCATTTCATAAAGTAGAGATTCGGTTGAAAAAAATCCAACACTGCATAAATTTCACTGTGAGGCTTTTGTGATGGCATAGAGTAGCCTTACAATGAGTAAAGTGAAACCTCTAAACGCATGTCAACCTCCAGATGTGAAGAAAACGTGTACGAAGATAGGCGAGCTATCGCCGAAGCGAAACCCTAAAAAATCATTGATAGCAGATGCCTTCGCACTCACAGCTGCAATACTTACCCACTTGTACTATTCGCTCATCTTGTACCTTATTTCCATATCGTTCTGATGTTTGCTTTATTTCAGAAGAGAGTGGGAGGGCGGTGATTGGTGAAAAGAAAAATGGGCTGGTGAGGAATGGGCCACAATTTTTGGAACGTTTAATACTGGAACCCTTCTCAAAAGAAACCTAATTCATTCCAAAATACCGTCTCTAAGTTGGCTGCATTCGAAAGCCGACACCGCGTTGAGTAATTATATTACTTGCCTGTATCCCTGTTTAGTTCATACCTATATATTATTCAGCCACACTCTGCTCATTGTAGTAAGCGACCAGATGTATGCCTTTATTTTTTATTTTATTTTTATTTTTTGCTTGTGCTCTTAAACCTATATTCTCACACAAAAGCATCATCTAAAATATGACTGATATGAACATCGTATTTTCTTTTGGCTGATTGCTCGATTGGATTATGATAATGGACAGTGGGTGGCCTAAAATTATAAACGTTAACTGGTGTAGTGTTAAAGCGAAGGGAAAACCAATATAATTGATGGTGAATAATGGGAATGTTTTAGCGATTGTATTTTACAAGAGAATGTTTATGCAATAATATGTTCGTGGAATATCGACTAGAACTGGACGAATGTTATTGATACTTGGGTGGTGATGTTCTTTGCGGGGGACACACTCTTGCGGTTATGTAAACTTCATCGTTATGATAGATGCCTATGTTCATCGTTTTGTGTGAAGGAAACGCTTTGTTGTGGGACTCAAACGCTTTCAAATTACACTATGACTCTTTCACATCAATTTTTATATATATATATATATATATATATATATATGATCGACTACTCTGTCTATAATTTATTGACACATTAATTGCTATTCAGCAGATCGGAGAAAATGCGTACAAATAGTTCGTCAGTTGTCGAAGAGGGTCGTATAAAAGCTGTTATAAACCTATTGATTATTATTTTCAATTTAGCATTCTATATTAGTGCATTTTGAACGTCTGAAACCTCTTTTTGGCACAATTAGATAGGTTCGAACATACTTCGATCACTAGTTCAACCCATAGAATATGAGCCATATTGTATTACCCAAATGAAGATATCCAATGCATCTTTGAGGCGAAGCGGTTTAATGCAAATGCATAAACCAACATATTTTCGAATGCTACGTTTGCGGAATTAACGATCAATTGCGAGATGTCTAATGTGATTCTCTTTGAAATCTCAATACCTATTACCATTTTGTTGGAAATGTTCTTATGATAAGATGTTTTTATATAAAATACTGAAAAGAATGCATTACTGTCGTTGAGCACTCAGTAATTCATGATGCTGGCATTGAAACAATAGGGTCACTAGGCAGTTTTTTTAATGTGAGACGAGAGGATTAGCAAATTCCTTCTCTCCAACCTCCTTCAATATTGGCGGAGAATTTTTCCTATGAAAAAAATTTGGCGAAAATCATTGGGAACTATGTTTTCGAAATATATAAGATTAGAGTGTGAGTTTTTTATTGAACAAAAGCTTTCAAAATTTCCATGGCTATTGTGTGAAAAAAAGTTGTGTAATTTCTTGGATTTGTTGTTTAAATATTTTTTTGATCATTAACTTTTTTATTCAGTTATTTTCCTGAATTATTATGATGTGAATAAATCACTCTTCAGGCGGCGTATCCTGTACATTCATATTTTCTGATGTTTTACCAGCTGTTCCAACGATACCATTATTGGTCTAATTGAAGGATTAACGCGAAACATTAGATGACGTCTGCACCAGCATCACCGACCGGTATTCACTGTAAAGGAATGCATATCGATCACTAAACAACAACAATAAAGTGTTATGCATCCATCGAACTAAAAAATGGTAAGTCCGAATTTACTTTGCTTCTTGTTCGTGTTCTCCTTTCCACTTCTCGACAAACACTGGCACTGAAATATAGCGGAAGTAGTTTATGTGTTGAAAATCGACATCTTTTAAAAATTTATTGGCATTATTGATTGCTAATGCAAAGCATCAGTTCGGCGTCGCACCATAACACATCAGATATCGTCGGTAATCTGCTTGTTACCGTTCTCTACTTCAATTACTGTCATTGAACTTAGAGGAAATGTTGGCCGTGAAATGCCTTCAAAGGTGCATTATTGGCTCCATAGGAGATGATGTGTGCGTTTGTTAAAGAGTGGAGGGCGCATTAAAGTGAGGCGTTTATTGATAGTCGATTTCACACAAAGTCCGTCTATTGAAGCAAGAACGCTGCTTTGTCGCGTACCCCGTCACTTCCTTTTTTATCCCTCTTTTAGCCCCATCCCCTCCTCCCCTACAACCACCTCACTGCCGCCGCACCGACTAGCGCTGCAGGCAATAATGCAATCTGATCTTTCATATTTACCTTCAACAACGATCTCATTGTGCGATGTTCCTCTGTAAGACATTGAAATCTGACCTCATCCACGCGGTAATCGAACCATTTGCTTACGACTTTGCATTTATTAGCTTCACTGAAAACGCACGACATGTGCAATACACTATAAAAAAGTTGAATCCCTGCTCTTTGATAAACAATTTCAGCGAGAAAATATTAGCACCGTTGCGCTAAACGATGAGATTCTTTCACTTTTCTTGATGTATGCAATGCATTAGAAAGTATTAATCCGAGATGATCCCTTACAACGTCACATTATCCCTCATTTCCATCACTTTCTTGACTAAATAATACTATTTTAGTGGAATGCAAATAGGTGGAAAGTATTTCATTATATGATATGTATATCAAACATTTATTTGTATCCTAGTCTATAGGATAGGTTTTAGTCATTCTTAAAAGCGAATATTTTCATAAACAACTAGAAATTCGAGATATTTCTTGAATCGACTTGTGATTATGCTAATAGCGTATATTTATTTGTATATTTATTTGTTTATTTCAATTTATTTCTGAAGGAAACAAATCTAACATTGTTGTTTATAGATGAACGTTATGAAAAAAAATCTATGAGACAACTTATAATCTATGCTGAGGCATGTAGAAAACTAGCTTATTTTCATTTTTATTGTTTGTCTTAATTTATCATTGCAGCTGTTCGTGTGCTGTTTCCTTCTTTGTACAATTGAAAAGTTAATTGATTATCATTATTATAATAATTGTTATATTTGATCAATTATGATTAATCACAAATGCAAGCTCTTAAAAGGATTGAAAAGGTTGAAAAGGTTTGTTTTCTATCATGCGTCGGAGGTCATTGTCACCTGGTGCGTTAACATGAGCCTAGGAAAGAAGGACTTGCTTAATGTTGTTTCGAGCCCTAACTTGAATGTGGCTTATACCAGTATTAAAATATCATCAACATACAAGCACATATGGAAGCAAAAAGCCAAGAACTAGCGGGCATTGAATCTTTCATTAGCAGGGGGCAAATGCGCCTATCAATTTTAATAAGGCCGAGCGGTTCGACTTTGTCCCTTGCTAGTGAATGCTCAATATTGTCGTAATGCGAACCTAAAAACATCATTATAATATGAAGATATTTAGTCGCATTTAATTTTAATTACTTTATTGTTAAATGTAATCAATTACTCAATTAATCAGTTTCTTTACCTTATTTTCATTAAATTTAATCGACACAACAAGTAGAAATCAATCATTTATAATTGATAGAATTATAAATGATTGTTTCAAAGAATTATTTTTCAAGCCTTTAATTGTGGACTGTTCTATAAGTGGTCATTTCACTGGAGATTTTGAATGATTTTTTTATTTTTTTATTTTTATTATTATTATTTTTCCGCATGCAATGGCAGTTTGAACCGAATTGCTGTATGAACATGTTATCCGCCAATAGAAAATAAAGCTGCCGTACGCGCAACCGATTCGAGTAGTTCTCGCGTCGAAGCCCTCTTTAAGCAATGAGCAGCAACTTCCACCCATCCATCGAGCCACTTGAAAACGACTCTTTACCTCTTCACTCACTCCACATTACACAGATTTAATCTTCGGTATCTAGATAATACCCTATGTACATGCAACTTCTAGCTACACGTATTTTCTTCCGCTCTTTGGTGACGTCGATTTGGTTGCGAACTGATGAGTGGGTTTGGGTCATATCTGAATCACAGGTTGTCTTTTTGATTTGGATTTTTATATGCTAGTTCGAAGCTCACTTACCGAAAAACCAGAGGTAGCGAAGTTCATGGGCCTAAGCAAGATTACTGTAGAGCTAAAAAGTTGCATGCAGAGCGTTTTTGAGCACACAGCCCAACAAATTTTTTCATATCTTCACAGCAATTTGAAGTGATATACATTATCTAAGAGTAGGTGATCTCTTCTCAAAGGTATCGTGAAATAGGCATTTGGTGCTGATCATGTGGCCACATGCAATATCAGCGTGAATTACTGCAAAAGTCTACTTGTAGAGCCTGAGGCTAATAGATTGCCAACTTTTTGGTGGGATGTTATAGAAGAGGAACATGGAGAGTATGGGACTAGCAATTTTCCCGAACTTACAAGACTGGAGGAGGCGTCCAACGGTGTGGTAACGATGTGTGATTGAGCGAAGTTTGTAACAGTTCCTAACTTTATATATATATATATTTATATATATATATACCTTTCAGTAGAAGCTGTGCGGTAATATAAATTTAGAGTTGAAGGCTTTGGGTTTGTTTTGTAGTGAACAATCGAATGACATAGTCGAGAATGGCGTTACCCATATCGTGACTATTCGTCAGCTGTTGCTCGAGATCCCACAAGTCGCAGTTGTATTAACTATTATGGCTTGTCTCTGGCTTAATTTTTTGATTATATTTAAGGAAACCTATTGGATCGCCTTTTCTTGGCCTTTTGAAGATGTCGCTGATCAGAAAGTTCAAACTTGCGATGTCACGAGTGAAATAATTCGCATCTTCGTGAATCCTAGAATCAATCTTGCGCTGCAATCGCTGTTGTCATCTTTTTGAGTCGGATCATTTCCATCCGAAGTTAAGCATGAGACTATGACCTCACAAGAAGTTAAGAATGTGAGGGGGGGGGGTGGTTAGAGAAGTCGAGTGCCTCCCGAAGTACAAAGTAGAGCGGAATTAGTGCAACCGATAGGGTTCTGTAAGAGAGGCTGTCGATGTGTAAATGCGCACTGATTTGTGTTGTTTGCATGAACTTGAAAGAGAAGTAAACGGTGTCGTCCTTGGAGAGGAACCATCGACTGGTTACTCATCATCCATCGAGCTTTACTTCATACCATCACTTATATAACCAATATTCATGCGCGAAATATCGATGAATAATGCTTTTCCGTTCTTCTCAATGTCATCACTATTGTATTGTTGGCTCCCAATTTGTCCAGGAAGTGAAGAACTGAGATAGTCAAGAAAGAAGATGAACCAACCCGTTTTTGCAAAGCAGCCTGAGAACGACCTTGCCAATCCTGAACTTTTGCGGTCTTTTTTCGCGCATTTCAAGCTTTTCATTAACGATATGTTCCTACGAATGCTTGCGGCGACTGCAATAGATTTTGCTCAAAAAGAAGCTTTCAGTTGAGGGATATATACATCGTTTTTGAATGCGTTTTATCTCCTCTCCTTTCCTACTCCCTGTCATATCCCTCGAATTGTGCGCATAATCTCAAGGTGATTTACGCACGAAACGAATAAACTTAATTCGAGTTTAGACGAGTCATACTACGAGCACAGATCCTGTCTATTCTCTTGAGGGAGCATTTTGATTTTGCCATTATCTCCGCATTGGATCGCCTCGTTACGCCTATTTTATGTATCGGGATTTATAACCGAGAAATATTGAAGTTGAGAATGGTGTTGAGTGGTTGAGAAGGTATCCAAGCGGCACAACACTCGATCACTTGCAGCAAAAGTGTATCGCGTTTCGCGTTCGCGATTTTATCTTTACAGCTCGAATTCGGCGTTTTTTTTTCTCTTAATGCGTACAACCTTTACCCACTTCAAACAACAACCTCACCAACAATGTGCCGCTACCTTTACGGCGTCGAACAGTTTTTCGCTATATTCGCATATCGAGGAACACTCAAATTTTTATGCGATTTTTTCTTGTGTTTTATTTACTCTTCAACAGCTCATAATCTTATCTTTAACGCTCAACGATTACATTTATATTGCAGAATATATGACGAAAAATATTTCCATTTGAAATGTATTTATGCTATAGAGCACTGGAGATTCAGAAAAAATTGGCAAATTTAGTGGGAGATAAAATATTAGGTGAGGAAAAAGAGAGCGAGAAAGGAGACAGATATTACTGCGATTCGACTTGTGATCGTCCATTATAACATTATCATAATCTCATCATATCAACATTGAGGAATCACACATAAAAGTACCACATAAAACTCTTTTCCACTTAGCGAATACGAGAGAATCACATTATTTGCACTCCATTTCTCTCAAATTTTCGTCTGATTCAATAATGCAACGTAGTGCATACGAGACGTCATAGTGCGATTTCTTTTATTGCAAATGATAACGCTTATCATTTGGGGCGAATATAACCTCGAAAATTTATGTTTAGACTCGAGATTTAGAACGTGACGCAGAAAAAAAAAACCATAATTTAAGTGATGAGTTTGATGAACCTTATTAAAAGAACAATTTCCATATTCATTACTCCAAAAGGTATAGTGCAAATTACGTTTCATTTGAGCCAATTTATCGCAATTCAGGCGTCAAATGCCCGAATTGTGATGGCAATGAATATGCAAACAGTCAGTTCATGTTATGAAGTTTATTATGAAATATATGCATAGACTGTTGTTTAAAAGTGATTTGTTCCCCTATTGGTAATTTCTTTCACCTAACGATCGTCGATTGCGTGGATTTGTGGAAATATGCGACAAGAGAATCACTAAAATATAAGAAAATGATTGCAATGAGTTCATTTTTTCAGGTATGGCGAACCGACTATCGCGACTTGGCATTTTTCCACTCTTTTTTTTTCAAGTAAATTTCACAGCATTTAATCTTTCTTTATTTTCCTAGTGCAAAGGATAATTGTCGTGTAAACGTCAGAAACGTTTATGCACTGGAAGCAAATCACTGATTTCTGAGTAGTGTCATTCAGGTGAGTTTTAATAAAAGTGGTGCTATTAGAATTGGAAAAGGAGTAGGGGAAACAAAATGGTGATCGATCAGTGAATATACACATGCGTTCTCTGTCTGTCTAGTAAATCCTCATTGAAGTAAAAACGGCTATGGTAATGTTTATATGCAATATCATATCATCCTCAGTGAGAGTGCCAAACTGAGCGTTGTATTATATGCTATGAGAAAGGTGCGGTGAAGATATTCGCTCAATAATTTAGTTGCTTAGAGCGCATGCATGTAGCACAGTAGGTTCGAACCTCATCCGTTACCGCAGGTTTTACTTCCTGATAGAGATATTGTTATGAAGACGTTTCAGAATAAGGAAAAATTTGATTAACAAATCCTTCTAGCATCGCTATCTTCGCACTCTCGACGAAACAAAAAGTGGGCGCTCGAGATGAAGGAAGTGTTGCTTTCTGCTCATTGTAAAATCCTTTTATTAACTTTTTGAATGTCAAATTTGCTTGCGGTTTGAGGAATCTTATTGCTTGCGAATGTTTAAATTTGATGGAAATTGTTAATTGCAAGATTTTGATGATTACCACTTCATACGAAAAATAAAGTGCCACAATGTTTGAGTCATTCCAGAATAATTAATTCATTGTCAAATGAAAATAAGTTTTGGCTGAATAAGTCTTTCAACGAAATTATATGACCATTGTTCTCTTCTTTTTTTTTTCTGTAACAAATGAGCGAAATCTGCTGACGAAACGTATAGTTGCCAAACGAGAGTTGTACGATTGTAATGTGAATGTTCTTCTTTGGTTGGCTGTTTGCGAATTCTATGAGTCAGTTCCAAATGGAGCCGTTCCGATGCTCGAGCCATTTTATCAAAACATTTTCGGCAATTTTCGTAGACATTCAATCTTTTATATACCCACCCCCCCCTTTCTATACGTCTGCTTATACCACAACGAATGCCGTATTCTAATCATAGCATACATGCTTTCTTCATTACTTTTTTACGCAGCAGCTCTATACATCAAAAGAATCTATTTGACTGAGATACTTCTTGCTTAGCGAAAAATTTACATTAAAAATGATATTTCAGTATTGGTATGTGCAACGTAAATATGCAAATACGTCGAAACTTACGCATATACGCGCGTGTCAGTAGAACAGTGAAAAGATCAAGCACCTCATGCTCTATCTGAATATATTCGTGTAATTTTAATTTTGAGATAAAATTTACATATAGTGCATGAGGGTAAAGATGAGGAGAGGATCAACTATAGGATAAATTAGCACTACCGGCTCGGCGATGAGTTGATCAGTCCATAGCCAGCCGGTAGAAGAATGAATGACACACCATCGATTCAGCGATTTTCCAACATCTGTTTGGACGTGCCGAATGAACTGTATCACTTCAGCGGGCATTGAGCAGATTGTGAAGAATAGCAATTTGTGAAGGAAAGAAGCACTGAAATTAAGATAATGGAGAATATAAAGTATACTTATTTTTCTCAATAATACTTGCTTCGTATTGGTCAGTTATTCACATTTCAATTCGTTTGATAGAGATTAATATTTGCCAACAAATACTTCTTAAATTTAGTGTACATTGCGCGAGTCTTGGCGTAGTGTTGCAGATCTGTTAAGTGCATCGATTTTTTTGGATCAGTTTTTTATATGTTAAGATAGTCATATCACCTGCTTCCACCTAGACTTAATTAATTTTGTTAGCTAACTATTCCCATGAGAATTTTTGCAGAAAAGTCGACCTGGCTAGAAGGGCTTTAAAAAGGAAAAATAAAGGATCTTGGTGATGCCTTAATTCAAAAAAACAAGGATGAGGATAGGAAGGACGATCACTGCCTTCAGTCTCTGAAGTTCTCCTGATTGTTGAAAAACACTAATTTTGAGTGCTTTGTCGACGTTCTACAGATGAGCCACATATCATTATTATAAGCATTGCCACTCACATCTCTTTCACTTGCAAAAGTGGTTAGCGAAGTGGAAGGGGATGGGAGAGAAAGGAAAGGAAGGAAAGAGAGAGAAAAGGCAATGTAGCTTGCTTATGGAACGAATGCCAAATATATACTGAAACAGTGCACAGTCAATTGCATTGGAAAAGCGTGCATAAGAAAGCGCTGCATTTTTGCATTTGCACTCATCAGAGCAGTCAATTTCACAAATTGCCATAAAACAGTAAAATATGCACAGTGTCCAAAGGATTCGTTTCGATCAAGGCACTCAATTACACAAGTTTTTTGTTATTGTAACCCCAGTGATTGCTAAATTCGAACCTGATCTTCCCTAAAATGCGTTCCAATTTTAAGGCATATTTAAAACCCTGTAACTATGTCGATGGATAATCTTGGATGTTGTTGTAACAAATCTTCATACGGTATCTGATCACATATTAGATGTTATAACACCTGGTTGCGTAACTTCGGTAGCTGCCAACTTGTAGCTGCCGGACACACGCACACAAATACATATGCTTGTATACATACCGCGAACACGCATACACACCTACGCACACACACGCAAACACACGCACACACACACCGCTCACGCACACGTACGCACATAAACGTGTGTAAAAAAGAAGAGATGAGGCATCTCTATAATATGCTTCGCAAATGGAATTTCCAAATGTTTTCTGAGAGTTGGTTCATAGAACTGCTGATTAGATAGTGCCTTAAAGCTTTAGGTTACTTACATTCATGCTAGTACAAACACACTTCCCATTTAGTGCTGTCTGTAGAGAAACTTTATACTTCCATGTTTAGGTGATGTTCTCGCATCATAATAGTTTCGAAAACGACGACTGTTTGTTAGTTACTGAAATAAGATGCGGTTGATTCTGGGAGGATGTAGTTTCTTTTTTAAAATTTTTTCTACGAGAGGAACTGAATAAGTATTTTTAAGAAATAGTATTTTCGTGTGAGAAGCAGTCAAATTCGTTCGCACAATTAGCCGCACCTGTCGACGTTTTTTGTGACTGCAGCGGCGCTATAATTTCATGCACGTTGCGCAGATATTCTTTTTTTAAAAGAGAACATCAGCATTGAGTTTCCAATGTCATCTCCCGATAGATTCGCTTTGTCGTTTACACATTTCTGTTTTCTCGCCTTTTGTATTAGTTTTAGTGGGGGTGTCTCTTTCACACATTTTTAGTGGGAAGATCCCCTCTCCTCCAAACCGCCCTTCAAAAAGGCGAACATATCTCACAATCGCTCAGGGGACAGTTGCAACATCCAGGATTAGGAGGAAGAACAACTGCTAAGCCTCAAATAAGAGGTCAAGCAAAAAATACGCTTATCTTGCTATGTTGTTAAGTACTTCAGCCTTTATTTCCAATCTTGTTATGGCACCGCGCTTGTTTTCTTGACTGAAAATTGCATCAGTGATGAGGTTTTATTTGCGCATTGCTTATTTCAGGGATGCGGAACAATTTTTCAACATAATGCTTACTTATTTATAGCAGCTAAAAATATTAACATATAGAATATCGAATAAAGTTCGAAAAGCGTTTAAGATTTTCACTATTTGAAAACTGATCTGAAATTCAACTTTAATTAACTTAGTCTGAAGCACGAAATCATTCAGTTGTTGCGGGAATACTGTTCCAAATAAACAGCTGCCCTAGACACAAAATAAACAGCTGCACTAGACTGTGAGTGGATTTCTAATTGATGAGAATGAAGCGATATATTAGTATGGTTATTGCAGAAGTATTATTCCTATTCAAAAGACTGTGAAGAAAAGTTAGTTTTTTGAGGAAAAAGTTTGCGGAAATTCTTCAGCATTTCCCTACTTGCATGAATTATATTCCTTGGAAGCTGAACGGTGGGCATTGGGTGTGATAATGTCAAAATGATAATCACTCTTAATATATTAACTAGCGATAACCTTTTTATTGAAATATTGAGCAGTGGTGTTCACTATTGGAGTATTAAGTACAGTGTTAAAATATAATCAAGCTTAGCATGAAGCATAAACCTTATACAGTTTATGTTGTAGCGATGAAATTGTCATTTCGGCTTTCATGAAAGCGATGCGGTCAGTGGTGTATTCAAACGGGCGATACTTGTGCGAGCGATTGTGTGTGCGTATGGAAGGGGGGGAGGGGAAGGGAGAGGCTGGGAAGTGGTGAATGCATGCAAACAGAAAAGGAAAAACATTTTTTCGATATAATGAAAGAGGTGAATGATAAATGTGAGAACATCCGATTTCAAGAAATGTTTGAAAGCAAAAGAGATTTGGAGATGGGATAAACAGAACCTGTAGAACCACATAGATTGAAAAAAATGGAATCTCTTGGCCGCAGTAACGACATCACTGAAGGGAGGGGGGGGAGAGAAGAAGAAGATTTTTTAAGGAGTGAGCAAATTGTTGGCCATTGTCTTTCTCGAATTTTGCTATCATGAACATTTTTTTTCATTCAATTATGCTTGTTTTTCTTGTCGAGTCGATCAAAGAGTTTTTTATATATTGCTACTAATAATTTCAACTTGCACTAAGGTGCAATAAATTTCTATAAATGGGCAATAATACTGTAATGATGAGTTGCATTGTTTATCGTTTATCGTTTCGACCAAGCTTCGCATTGTTTGTGTGCACTACTGTAAAAGTTGTCCGATGAGGGTATTCGTGCTCGAAAGCAACTTTAACCATTTTTTTCTATCTCATTCGACGAGTGAATTTTTCGAGTTTGTTTGCGAACAATCCGCCAAGCACCTCAGCGAGTGCGTTGCCCCCTTCAGCGGTCATCTATTTTGGGTTGCTCATCACTACGGTCTCGTCATCAGTGCTGCATGAAGCGATGTCGTTATCGTCAAGGGCTTCATCTGCTTTCAAATATGATGCAATAACTTAAGTCTCTTACTTTTCCGCTATGTTTTTTAAAGGTTACCTATAGCAATAGCTGTCAAGCATTCACCATTTGATTTATTAGCGTTTCCCTTATTGTATGCACTATAGCTTATGCAATCAAGCAATATAGTTTGAGTAATGAACTGTTAAAGAAAGATTCTTTATGACATCTACGATGGATCTTTCCATCTTTTCATTGTCAAAGTGTAGTAAGTTAGTTTACTCGTCCTTTCAGTTTGATGTTTCATCATAATTTTTTTCACCCAATCTTGGTTTGTTTGTGTATTTACTATCGTTTTAAGATAACGATCATATGCTGACTGGCTGCAATAATCTCCAATAGTCCATAAATAGGTTTAGTTGCCGGCCTTAAATAGTGTATCACTTAAGCTTGATTTCTTTAACTTCTAATTCAAAACAGTGAAAAAGTCAATCTTTTTCAATGAAGAGGAAATGGAGGTGGAGAGGAGAGAAATGAGGCTCAATGCCTTTTGGATACTCTACTGACGAGGCCAACATTGAGTTGAGTTGGCAAGTACTTTAGCAAATCCTTTTTTTCAGTTATATTTTTCTTTCGACATCGTTAGGGATTTTGACCTTCGTGATGGGCTAACGAAATGGGCACTAATTGTGTCTATTCAACAGTTTTTTCTCTGTTACGTGCATAGTAATACTTGTCGCTGTATTGTGTTTGTCTGCATATCTGCGTGTTAGTGGTTTAAATATTTAGTTGTAATTTGCATGGTCGTTCGCTCATTTAGTTAAGGAGTTAGTCGATGAGCATTGAGAAGTTTTTGATGCTTATATGAGAGAGAGCTAGAAGTTTTGGGAAACTCCTGTTGGCTTGACGAGAGTAGGTCTATCCCTTTTTGTTTTATCAAAGTTGCTTTCCTCCATTATCGCCAAATCCACCGTTTCTGTGTCTTTTCAGAGTACTACCCCATCCTATTCTCTTCGTTACTTCGTTCCCCGCATCTGTATCTGTGCAATCAACAACAATGGAAAGCTTAAGACACGCAATGCAAAAATATATTGTAGACAGCCCTATCAAGTATTCTAAATGCTTCTGCAGACGCGAGCAAAATCAGTGGTTATATAAAACCGAAATTATCCATCGCCATGAGGAAGCTGAGAGACCACAAGAGTGGAGGCTCTTGTCCATATATCGATAAGAGCAATGATTAGCCAAGGAATCTCCTCGCATCTCATCAACCCCTCTTCCAATACTACTTTCTTTTTCATATACGACCCGCATTGAAACCCATCGAAAGTGATACCTGCTAGCAAAGACTGAATCCATTGGGTGGAATGTTTTTTTACACGCACTTTTCGACTACTGAATAGCTGGTGAATCTCATTAAAATATGTCAAAAGTTAGCTGATTTTGCGCTCTTCTGTTGATTGTCTGAGAGATACGCACGACACATTCTTATATGCTTTTTAAGCTTGCATTTGTAAGGCACGTAAGGTATTAGTATATTTGTGCGTACGCATTTGTGTTTTCATTTCTGTTTATCCGGTAGTTTCAACGTCGGAGTCACAGAAATTTTGGTTATGAAGTGCGCTATTGTAACTTGTACCCATTGTCAAATACTGTTTCTGCAAGGAATTTACAACTTTTTGAGTTGTAAACAACGCTAAAAGTAAATTTCCTGGGAAAGATTTTCGCGGGCTGCTGGTTCGTTTAAAATATACATGCATCATTACATATTTCCGGGAGCCCATTTTGTGACGCCGTTTTTACTTTTCTCTGGCTCCGTTTTTTTTGTCTGGTATCCTGATGTGTTGTTGCTTCAGTAACCTTTGAAGTCAAAAATCTCTCGAGCCTCAATAACTCCTGAATTCATGTAGCATCTTCCTGCACATACCTTCAGCTAAGGTGAAGCCATACCCTGTCACCTTCCCTGGATCTGTCGGCATTCGAACGTTAGATTCCGCAAGCATGAACTGCCCGGCTCCACGCAACCTCTGTATGCAGTAATACCTTTGCGGAGACAAAAAGACTCGAAGGCGTGCGCTATTAGCCTCATTGTTGCCTGAACTGAGGCAAGAAGCTTGCTCGTTAGGTTCTCGGGAATCGAAATTCGCGGCGAGGTAGCAGCAGTTTATTTTGTTCGTCCACTCATTGTTTCATTTCCTCTTCACTACCTTTTCCATTCATCTCATCTTCTCGCTGCAATGTACTAAATTAGAGTGTATTAGATCCATGAAGTATTATATTGCGATGCAAATTGTCGAAAATAATGTTTTGAGTGCTATAAATAGACTGATTGATGGTATGTTATTGGTGGGTGAATTTCGTTATATACAACACGTAACGATACACAACGTGAAACGGTGGAGATGTTGAGTCAGCGGAAAAGGGACCGAAAAATTTTTTAGCGAATCGCTTTGCAGAGAGCGTCGCTTTTATATAAGCATTGGATGAGTAATCACCGGCCGTTGACTTGAAAGGTTTCCTTGCGTCGTCCACGCCAACCAACCTGCGACGATCGATTGCCACACATGTGGTCCCTACTTGCCGATAGCTTCCTAGAGATGTTACAACTGTAGTTTACATGTCCAACACAACGTATTCGCTTTTCCTGCTCACTTTGATATGGGAATTGCGCATTCTATGGGGTATTGAGACGGCTTCATAATAAGGTTTTACAGTGGTAATAAGAGGCGTCTTGAATAGTAGCCCTCCTTCTGCCCCCTCCCCCCTCCATGAGACTTTACAGTGGAAGAGGACTTTTCTGAGACAGAAATCCTTCGAGAAGGAAAGACACCGTGGGACGTGAAACAATGCAAATACTCGGCATAATGAAGTTGATGTTTTGCCTTTATTTCTTCTTCGTCGTCGTCAATACGTTTATTTAAGAAGTAAACACTATACCTCATACTTGCAAGTATGTTTCACAATTAATTTTGGTAAGAGTGCGTATTCGAATTCTAATTCTCTAGCTGATTAACTTTTTTGCAAGCACCTCTCGCCTGATGGTTCTGAAGTTGAGACGAGTACGGCTGAAATTAACCAATGAAGTCCGAAGAGTTGGTGTAATTTATAGCGCAATGAGAGGGCATGAAGCTAAGAGTAATGGAAAACACATAACCTGCAATATTTTTTGAATGAAAGGCCTTCTTCGAAGAAGAGATGCCTTGAACAGCAGCCCTTTCATGAGACCTTGCAATGGAAGAGGACTTTTCTGAAGCAAAAATCCTTCGCATGGAAATTTAAAGAGTCGAGAATATTCGACCTTACAAAAATCTAACAAAGAAGACGAAACTCAGTTTCAAAATCTTAGAAAATTACGGTCATCGGGCCTTTCCGTCTAAAAATATTATATTCCTGGTCCATGGACTTGCATAACCCATTGACTGCTTAATATTTCAAACCCCATTTCATGTTTGAATGGAACAAAATTAAAGTTTCCTTTTTTCCATTTTTGCACTGCGTTTATTCTGCGGCATGTCTATTAATTGGAACATACATTTCAAGATCTGTTCCAAGTGTGATTAAGTGAATGAGTATGAATAACCCCACAGAAAAATTCCAATAAGTGGGAAACTTCTCCGCCAGCTAACTTCCGAATGACTCTATTGAGGTGTCATTTTCACTATAACACCGTAAACGGTTGCTGTAATATGAATAGCGCCTTACGTATTAGCATGTCAAGAGTTGTTGCATTTGTTGGGTTTACACTAGCTATCAGACGAGAATGTTTGAGTGATTGTCCCAAATTGGACCACTCCCACCCATTAAACGGTTTTCGTTGGCTTTTCTCATTTCGCCGTTATCACCCTGAGAAGTCAGCATAATTTCGTGATATATTTATTGCGTTATCTAATGCCCGTACGAGTCTTTCATCAGCTATTTAATTGATACATGAAGAAGATTAGAAAATTATTCATTACCGACGTTCCTCTTTTTTTATTTGAAATTTCGACCTGCTCATTTTTTAATGAGTTTTCATTATTTTCCCCAAGTGATTTATTCTAATATCGGTTATTCCATAAAATGGCGATTTGCGACCCAATTTCCTCTCAGAGATTCGCGCCAATTAGACATTTAAGTCAACATATTAAGCAGAATATTTTGTTAGCGAATTGGCATGAAATAAGAAGGAAGTAGCAAAATTGTTGTTCTTCTATTTCTAGCAGAAATGATTTCAGCGTGTAATAGTTAACTAGGAAGCCTATGCTATGCATATAAATGGCGACAACCGAATTTTTTACAACGATGATCAGAGGCAGCATTGATAATTTGAGTTTCGAATGAGCTACTTCTGTCTCTAGAGAACAAATGCGAAGCACATATTGTTTTGACGAAGACCGATCGCATATTGATGCTTCGTATTTTCACTACTTTGGTTAATTTGCTCCATTCAAATCTCAAATGACTGCTACTGAGTGCTTCACTTTCGCTTCCAGTGTGACATATTTGAGTTATGCTGGTGGTGCCGCTGGGGGAAACAAGTGAACTCACGCATTGAAAATCCTCCTAGTAGAAATACTTTTGTGAAAAAAAAGAAGCAATTCTTCTATGAAAAATCCAATCTTCTTCCAGCTATCAAAAGTTGATCAGTTGCCAAATTTACAGTGTTTATTGCACGCAATAACTTTCACATATGCAGTGATCACTTGTTTATATACGCCCACTCCTGGAGTTTTTGTTCTGTGGTGTTTTTGTACAGCTAGATGGAAATTCTATCTGTTCGTTTCGGTTGAACCGTTCAAATTTTCTCTAAAACGACGTTTGCTGGGTAGGGTTAAACGACCATTCTCAACTTACCTCATATTTGGTACCTCAAAATGCTGTTCAAGGTTTGCGTTATACAAGCTCAGATTGGAACTTTATTCTATCGAATTTCCTGAATTATTCAAATCAAACACAAGTCTACTTCCTCCTTCCATTTATGAAACTAATATTACAAGGCTTTATGCAGGCGGTGAGTGACTTTTACAAGCACTATTCTCCTCTCATGCCAACATTCGCAGACACACACATACTCGAACCTTCCATTTGAAAGTGCCAATCCTGTTCAATAATCGATCACGAATCACTTCATTATTTTCAAGTTCGCTGTCTTATTGTTGAAAACGCGTTTTTTTTTTACAAAAGCAAGCTTTATTTCGAGAAATTTTTCTTTGCTGATTTCATATAAAATCTTCCGCAGTTGCATCCGGAATAAAATCTCGTCGCATTATCGAAACGATGAACGATCCACTAACACACTGCAGATGGTGCGATACAATGTTGGACCATATACGTAGCGATATGCAGTAAATGCTGCCTATTTGATGAGGCCTATTTCATTATGTTGTCATGTCAAATCTTGGCAAATTTCAGTTTGTGCTGGCTTCGGGAATTGAGTTCTGAAGGATAAGTGGGGGTGTTTGTGAGGAGCACTGCTGTCTCTATGCCAAACAAGTGTAATTTTTGATTTAGATAGGCAATAAAGAACCTTTACTGTATACGATTGGAGTTAATAAAGAAGTAGTGTTTGGTTGGCTGATCGGCCGTTTAACACAAGTTGCGCCAATTTGTTGTCGGCATTGCTCATCAGTGGCGCAAAAGTTGACACAACTTTGTCCATTTGCGGATCGGTCGTTGCTGATCATTACGTCGAGTGCAGTTGTGCAAACATTGCTGCTCTAACTGATTCGTTATCAGTATGTGACTTTATTCTTGATTCTCCCTAAACCTTCCCACGCTTTATTAGATTTATTTGTTATGCGGTACACGTTTGCACACCCTCTCTTCAGTTGATTCCTCTCACTCTGTGTTCATTCGATCATCAACACTTAATCCGAAAGGGTCTACACTTTTCTTAGAGATTTTATGTTCTCTTGATGAAATGATGATTAAATTATGCATAGGTGAGTGAGAAGAATACTTATTCTAACAGAGGTTTGGAGCGAAAGAAACACTGAATTTATGTATTTAAGAGATTTAAAGGTATAGATAAAAAATATTCATTCTCAAACAATCAAAGTATATATCAGCGTAATGATACTATTTGTTAGCACATTTATGCGCTTAGTCGGTTTTAAATAATATGCGAAACTGCTAAGGCCTATTTTATGCTAGTCAATTGGCGTGCTTTCCTACTTACGTGTTGCATTCCGTCGTGAACGATGGTCATCAAATCATTGTTATGTACAGCGCTATTATCTAAGTCCGTTGTGGCATTTCATGCATATACCACTCCAAAAGCATGGTGAATCCTTTTCTGAATTAATGAGTTTCCTGTGCATAATTTTAGGTGTTGAGATTGGTTGTTTCGATGTTACTATGCTGTTAGCGTGGTACATATGAAAATAATCGTGTGACTTCAATGATATAAGAGGTTCGCCCATATTATGGAATTTTTGTTGCTCTAAAAACCAATTAGCCATTATCGAAATCACTATGAAGCAGTGATGAGTAGGTGAAAACTGATGTAAATATTAGATGTGGGAACTCTTGAAACCAAATAGGCGTTTTGTAGAATGCTTTCATTTTGTAGAATGCTTTCTTCAGCGTTTGCTGCTTACGTGGCGTCGATTCTTCATTTGCATCACTCGTAAAATTCTCCACCTTGCACATTTTAGATTGTAGTAGAAAAGGTGAGATATTTTAAAGCTACATACAGCAAATGAATATTCGCACGCTTGAGGCTGCAAATTGAAGGTGGAAGGAACCATTAAAGCATCTGTCAATATCTTTAAGAAATTAAAGTAGAAGAATGAGCTGTTTGAAGGGATTACTGAAGAGTGCAGAGCGGATGCTTTTGAAATGAAATCAGAAACGCAGTGTAGCCCACTTTCTTTTAACTCCAACAGGTACAGAACCGTCGTCAATTTTATCGGTTCCATTCTCTGCTTCACAAATGCAACTCATTCTATCTCGTGACAGCATTCCCATATATTTCATTCGAATTTTTTGTTTACGTTGTTCCTTTTTTATCAATAACACCTTGCATATGTGAGGGAGCGAGAGAGGCGAGAAAATGGAAAAGAGGGAGGCGGTTTCCAATATATGGAGCAGATAGGAGAAGGGTTTGGAAAACTCACAGTTGTTTTTCGAGTAGTCTATCAGTACATGAGTGGATACTGGAACATCCACTGTACCACTGGATTACTGGAACAAGCTCATAAAATCCACCTCCTTCACATTACCCTAATTCTTAATTTTGGCGCTTCTCTTGCTGATCAGAGGTAGAGTTTCTGATTTCTTATCCATATAAATACTTAATAAGCGACGGATCATGAAAACAGCGAAAATTTACTGTTTCTTCTAAAATAGGAAGCAATCATATAATGAAAGCAATCCTTTGACGTTCGGAAGTGTGCAGTGTATGTTTGTCTATCTAAGTGTTTGGCATACTCAACTTATGAACTTCAGTTACATAGGTGAAGGTGATGGTGATGTCATAGGTGTGCATTATTGCATCATCGTGATGGGCATCATTAAAGTCTACCTCGCGCTAATTTTATTGCAGGTTATCTTCTATTTATTGTGGATGCCAAAATGAGACATGAAATTTACATCACAAGTTTATTTCAAAGCTAGTCGAATTCAGCCGAACCATTCAAAGTGCCCTGTCTCTCTTTTGTAAGAACGTTCGTTATGCGATAAAGTGTTGTTGAGCTTTGTTGTATGTTTTTGCGCCCCACTAATCTGATAAAGCGAACGGTGAAATGGAAAAGATCGCACCATCACTTGTTCGAAATTTCAGTAGGGTTTTCAAGAATAAGGATGATAAGCTAGGTTCTCTATGAAAAATGCAAATTCTTTAATCCTCTCTTCCTTGAGTACTTACATTTTGAGAATTCTTCTTCATGTGTAAATTTTTTATTTCACTTTCTCAGCAATAAAACACACATTGCATATTGATATGTTAAGCACTTTTCTGCATACATCCTACTCGATTCGTTTGGGTGCTTTGAAATGAGTAACTCGATTGTACCTATGTTTGATGATTTTTGAATGAGTGAAGCCCTGAAAAGACATAGATATCGTGCGGGACATGTTTAGCGCATTTCTAGCAGGGTGAATGCACCAGGTACCTTTCTTTAAAATTAAGAAAATTTAAAGATACACACTGTAGTTGCAATCGAACTACCGTACTTTGTGTTACTTATAGGAGTATTTCCAATTGGGCATCACCCGAAAAGGGGTGCGATGAGAATTTGCTGAGTAACGCATAGTTTTGTTTCACATCGCAGACATGACGAATTCCTCTCGCTACGGTATGAAATGAAAACCTTTTTTGAAAACAATTTCATTACATTAAAATCCAAGTTGGCATTCATCAACGAATGGTCATTGTTAACTGAGTGCGAAATCTTTTGGAGCAAAAACCTGTAACAAACGATCGGACGCCATGCCGACCCTTGCAGTTTGTATTTTCTCAACACAACTTTGAAGACATTATGCGGTCTGTCAAATTTGCTTTATAAAAGTGCGTTATGGCAGGATCCTGTCTGTGCGTCTGTATGTGAGCGTTCATGTCTGTCTGATTGTCTACTGAGTGGCTTCTGAGTGGCTTCAATTCGGGAACAAATGAAGTTATAGTTACGAAATTGTACGAATGTAAAGAACACCCTAGGCTGACCTATTGTGCTATGATTCATGTTGATCCATCAATTTCCAAAGGAATTGCAGACATTTAGAGGTGATAAAAAATCTGCCAGCTCATTACACATATTGTTTTTCATTCTTCATCGGTCGGGTTGCCAAAAAATGAATTTTGTCTAAGTGATGGTCGAACCTGCTAAAATATGAAAGCACTATTCGGCAAGTTTCGTTATTTGTTGGTTACTTGTGAAACTCGTTAATTAAATGAACCGGATACAAAACCACCTGGCGTGCATCTCCATTTTTTCTCTCGCTTTTAATGATTATTATCGATGTTGAGACTTGGCTCATCGATAGTAGAAGAAGTATTTTAAAAATATGCACTTAATTTTACCGAGTATGTATATCTTCATCGAGCCTTCGTTAGTGGTCCGAATGTTTCCCATATGCAGCGAGGAGGAGAGGGGAAGGTGAGAGAAGGATGGGAAAGAAGAGAGAAAAAGAGTGAAGGATAATGGTAATATTAGCAATGCACCATTGTCAAGAATTGGTTAATTGAATGCGAGTGGCCGCTATACAGGAAGTATGCGAAGATGGTACGCATCGCGGTATAACCTAACACCGAATATCGTTCAGTAAAAATGTGGAAATTTTGTGATGGGAAATATAACTGTTCATGAATTCCATCACCATTCTCAGAACCCCTATGAGCATTATCGGTACACACCTCACCTTTCTACCGATATTTACCTTACATTGTTGAAAACTTATGGAATTATTATTATTATTATTTTCTCATCGTTGAAAATCTTTGTTGGATAGTTAAATATTTTAAATGAGAGCTTATCGTTGTTATTGTTATGAATTTTTCATAATTCCAAATTAACGGTGATGTCCAACGTGTTTAATGGGTTAGATTATTACCTTGTTCTTCTTAAGGTCATCGAATTTTTACCGAGATCGAACTGTGAAATTTTGTCGTTGTAGATGATCTTTTCCATATGGAAAATTTCAATTTTCAAGACTCTCATGCATCCTCAGCATCAACTAATGGATTAATTTTTAAATTCATATGTCTTTTTCATCATTTTTTACACAAATGAGTTGTTTTTCACTCGTTTTTACTGAAGATTTTCTAAAAAGAATCGAATTTTTATTCGTGTGCTAATGAGATGTGAGCTTTGAGAGCATAAATGCAATTATATCACAAAGTATAAATTATGTCATTTCTCTTTTTTTGACTTCTAAAATCCTCTCAGTAGATTGCTATTATTTAAAATTGTGCCTGTTTTGAATGCAACATTGCAATCGCTTTTTATTCACTATGGCAAATTTTCGTTGCCAAAGCATATAAAACGTTTATATGTATGCCCATGTTTCCATCTTTCTGTATGTCTGTCTGTCCGCTTATAGTTTGAATTTGAGTTCAGCTGAAGAAAGAATTATGAAGTTTGGTGGGCATAATGTACACTATAGGGTGATCTCCTATACCATCCAACAAATTCAAAGGAGGTGTTAAGCACTTAACGATGGAAAAAATGTTGCATACGTTTAGGGCCAGGCGGGTTTATTCCATGCCGATTGAGTTACAGAACCGCGCATCGTTGGGGGAACTTGGGAATGGGCGATCAAGTTCAAATATGGAGGAACTTCTCTGCATACTTTATTTTTTGTTGATAACTTGTAAAACTGGTTGATCAGATGACTGGAATGCACAAAAAAAAACGCATATCATGCCAACTTCTCTGGTACGCTATTGCAGTTGTGACTTAATTAGGGGTATGCGCGTACATCAACGTTTCTATCCTATTGAAAAAGATTTTTTAAATTTTATTCGTGCGAAAAAAGTTTCAAATATCCACTGCAATTCCTTCTAAGGTAATTTTTTATTCGGTCGTTATTACATTTCCGGTTATTTGTTTCAGATTATTTTTATTTCCATGGAATCGATATCACTATGCATTGGTTGTAATCTTTCTGCAATTTTCATAATGTTATATATGCAGAAGGTGGATGTTGCATCCATTTTTTTCTTCTTTTTAATTGCTAGCTCTTCAAAGGCAATATTCGTTGAATGTATTTAGCTGCATAACTGCTCATAAATATTGCATTCGTTTTATCGCTCAAGAAAATTGAGCTTTCGTTTTCTTTCATCACTTCTAAGAAGAGTTATCTAAGTAAAATATGGGTGAGCAAAAAATTTGCTAAAGCACTAGATGCTGAAGATTATGTCCCAAAAATTTGAGCACCGATGAGGGAAATGTTGAAACGTAATGTTTGTATAAAGTTAGGTCGTTTAATTCGGCGAATGAATGCAGTACAACTTTCATGCAAACTACGGTATGTTGTAAAGGAATGCAGTTCACCTTAGAAATGCTCTAATATGACAGAGAGGGATGTATGATGCATCAACTTTAGCATTTTTGGCAATGTAATTTACACATCAGTCTGATATGATTGCAGTGCGTTGCTCATTTTTCACTGAGTAGAAGCATAAAAAATGTTTTGAGAGGTACATGAAAAGGTGCGTTAAATCACTGCAATGATCATTGCTATTCTTAAGGGACTTTTTGTGCAAAAGCTCACTAACGTTTGGCTATTTAGCGACATTTCTATTCGGATTGGCAATCATATTGCATGGACGTTTGTTCAAAATCATTCCCTTATTTTGCATATAGAAATGTTGCAGCATCCATTTAATAGTCCCACATTGTTAGGAGACATAACACCAACTCAATCTCTGCAGCTTTTTCTATTGCAATAGATTGTATTTAGCAAGGAACCGAATATAACACATTGTTTTTTAAAGTTGATTCACTGATTCATTTGTTTTTAGCTGATTCATTGATTCAGTGTCTCTTCATGCACTCATTTGGAAATCCTGCGAGACCATGTGATTTTCTTCAAATTTTACATTAACTTTTAACCGGGTTTTCATATTGCAGTTCTCAGCGAGCCATCAAGTCATACAAGTGGAGCGTAATTGTCGCATCTTCTTTTTCGTAAGTCGTAAGCATTCGTACTTCCTATAATGGGAACTTTGCAAAAAGCGCAGACGTCTGTGAGTTGGAGGGGTAAGGGGATAGGAATGGGGAACAGATGAACAGAAGAGGTCCGCTGTTGTTTAGAGACTCAGAAGTGGACAGGGATATCAGAAAGGTGAAAGAGCATTCGAAGAACATTTTTTGAGAGATGTTTAAGCACGCTGTTAACGTGTTCTTTTACCTCATATTTGCCAATGATTTTTCGAACTAATTACGCGCATATACCAGATAATGGACTCAATATTGTGACTAGTTGAGATGAGTGTGTTACATCCCCATGGGAGGGATTACATTGTTTATAACTTTTCAGATGGAATTTGTTATATGTTCCACTTGAGCTCATAGAAGAGAGGCTTAATAATGTGTTATCAAAATCGTAGTGAAATTTTCATGGAAAAAGAATTCAGTGTGCATATTTAAAACATCGTACAAAATACTGTTTAACAAATAAACTGCCGAATATATATTTGTTATCTGTGGAAATTATGCACTCCATGATGTCGTGTTATAAATGTTGTGTTATAATTCTCGCCTATTGTTAAGTTATAGTCGCCGCATTTAATAATTGACGTTCGCGAATATAGCTTCCGTTTGATGATATTGGACAATCTCAAGGGATTAAGTGGAATGCTAGGGAATCGTGAGAAGGCAAAACTATGCAGAAATCAGTTTGAGTTTGGGTTGGCTGAGTGTATCCCAAAGGGATATGGCAACTTTGCAATGCATAAGCTGCCTCGTCGAAGGCTTTCGCGTAGTTTACCCATTTTCATGATCAATAGCCCTCGGTGGCTACTTCTAGTTTTGTCGATGCTTCTTAGCCCCTCCTCGAGGACGTTTACCTCTAAGCTGCGTTCGACTGATGCCCTCATCGTTGTGCACTATATTTTTCCTCTTTAATGTCTTTCCTCTTCCCAACATCACTCTTCGTTCTCTTGGGGGATTCTATTTCGCATGCATACTCAAATCTACCAATTTCACGCACTTTTGAACTCGTATAGAGTGCGTTTCGGCGGTTCTTAGTCCACTCACTATGGCATTGTGACCGCCTATATGCGTTATCTTTTGACACCCATTTTCCAATTACATTTCTTGTGCCTTCACATTCAAACAAAATGATTCCGGTGTTTTACTAATTTTATGAAGTGCTTTTGACGTTATTATCAGTGCTTATGATAGCTATGTTGTTGAAAACATAATTCATCTTGCATGGGTTGAATTCGACTTGGGACATTAAACTCGGAGGTAATTAATTTTTTGTTTTCTTTCCAGATCAGTGCGTATCGAGAAACAAACTTCTAAAGTATTAGAAATCAACTTGTTATTTCTGGTATCGTTTGTAGAATATATGACAGATTTTCTATGATGTTGTATTCCATTTGGAAATCTTGCATCATCATCCGTAACTCTCGAATTATTCAACAAGTTCGCGAGTTAAGTATTTTTTCAAAGGAGTTGTTTTAATATTTTACAACTTAAAAATCATTTGGTAATTTTATTTTTGGTAATTTTATTTTGCGAATCATTTCATAATTGCATTATTTCTAATTTGATAGCACTGTTGGTTTTATTTCACAGGTTTTCTGGAATCTAATACCATATTGAAAATTCTGTTCGGAAAATGGGAAATGCGAAAACTATACTTATATGAAAGAATGAATAATTTCGATAGTATTGACGCATCGAACATTTGTCGCCGTTCTTCGCTCTTTTTTTTGGTGCGACACATTTATTGTGCTCAATCACGCGCATTTAAAAACGTCCATTGCAGCGTTGCGACATCGCTTCCACTTTATTCAATTACAACCACCCACCGTACTTACCTCATTAACACAGTAATTCACACCGTACTTCTTTCGAAATAAAACCTCCAGTAATACTCCAAAATATGAGGTGCTGATTCGCGAAACGATTAATAAAATTGACACATAAGACTAAAAATTTGTAGTACTTTTAAACGTTACGTCAATAATATGTGAAGGTTGAAGAAATTGATGTAATAGTTTTAATTTCATTTGCAGCAATTTTTGCAGTGAATTTGAGCAGATTTAGATTGCAAATCTTTCAGTTGGCTTTTTCTTCTAAAATTTAGCGATTTTTTTTTTTTTTTTGTAATATCGAAAACCTTTCCAATTGTTTTGTAATGAACGAATTAAATGCAATGAATGAATCGAATGAATATATTAGATGTGAACATCATCAGCCTATGATTAAGTTTCTGTTATTCTTTAACACTTTCAAATAACAGCGGAACAAAACATTGTTTATATTGAAAATTTTTCTTCGAATGGTTTGTGTACCCACATAACGCAACGCTTGAATGCTGCCTGTTGAATTTCCGGCTTGATCTTCCATCTTCCCTTTCCTCCCCCTTGCCTCCCTTCCTTTTCTTCCTCCTAAACTCCGTTTAGACGTAAGACGATAGAGACATCTTATGAATGTACCCTCCGTGAACTGCAGTATTCGTTGTTTTTAGTTACAGAGTGAGAGAGAGAGAGAGAGAGAGAATCAGAGATGAGTGCTGTGCTGCATATGAGACGAGATGATTTTTTTGTACATTAGACGGGTGGGATCCGATGAGCTGAAATTGTGCTTATGTGGTAGAGAGGTGTTTTTCTGGCGGGCCTTTTTATTATGCACATACAATACGGTAACGTGGCATCTAAATGTGATGGTGCTGGTTACGGTAACAGTTGATTTAAATGAGAAACTGGGAATTTCAGAGAAATCAAAGTGTGTGGAATTTCTCTCTTGTTTACTGGATAATTCAGGGAATGAAATAAAGATTTAAGAAAACATTCTTTTAAAAACATTACCGTATCGTTTTTTACTCAATTTGTTATTTCTTCTTCCATTTTCGTATTTCTTATTCATTCATTTATGCGTAATTTTCACTATAATTTATGAGCGCCTTTGTTGCTTGCATTTGAGTATTGAAGTTGCAGTAACCTGCTTAGATTGTTTAAGAAATAAAAACCGTATTCAGTGATTACTGTTGTAATTTTTCAACTGTTAATTTATCGATTCTTGCAGCTAAATTTTCATTGTTTGAAAATGAATGTTTCTTTTACAATCAAGCATAAATTTTTCTTCAGAGACTTCACGAAATTCTTTTCTTTTATTTTCTTCTCGAAATTTTTTTCTCTGTTTCTCGTTTGAATTTTGGTCAGTTTTGTTAAGCACTGTTTTGACAATTAAATTTAAAGCAATTTTTACTGTCGTTGAAATTTTTATATCGCATCACATTCACAGTTTTTGAGAGCAAAGATGTTGACCAGAAAGATAGGTACATTGTAGTTTTATAAACTCTGTGTAAGGCGTTTAAATAAAGGTTGTACTGCCATTTCACATCTGCGCATTTTGAACTTAAAAACGAAAACTTACTGGTTGGAAAAATTTTTGTGACGGGAAGTTGCTGCATTCGAGCGATACTTACTGATGTTTGCTATTTACCGCAATCGTCTAATTTATTTCGAATAGGTTTTTATCAAAGACTACCGTCAGGACGGAATCATGAGTGGAACCGTAGGAGGCGATCAAGACCCTCGTGTATTGACTGGCGGTGATGGGCAGTTTCACGTTTGGCGGCTGACTCCGTGGCAAACAGCACATTTATCGGTCAATATTGGCCGTTTGTACATTTTTTTAAAAACTCTAGATCGATGGTACAAAAGGTTTGTGGATGCAGTGATGCTGTAAAAGGTTTTCGCGAGGGCGTGCTATCATAAAATGCGCACTACATAGTATGGATATATTGTGCAACAGTGGATGTTTCGGTTAGAAATTACGCAGCGGCAGTGCTTAAAGAGTTTATCGATTTAGGTAAAAGCCACATTTGCATTTATAGGCAAATTGAATTCATGCGAGCTTTCACTTATATCCCTTTCCACCTTAAAGAATCACAAATTTTGTCTGAATTCTGATGGAACATTAAATCTTTACGTACAGCTTCCCTCCCGTTTCTTACGGCTTCATTTGCGATCCTGGGACGTTATGCAAAAAAAACTTGAAGCAAATTAAAGATTCATCTTGTTTGGTGATTTCGTATGATGTTTGTATTTTTACGTTGGATTATGGGGATGCGGTTGGGTAGAGTGGTTATTTCGGCGGTAATGGAGCGGATAGTATGATATCGCTGATTTTATACAAGCATGCGTGTGACTTTGCTTCACATTTTCAGCCTTATGGCCACTCAGTTTCACATACGCGATTCGAGTTCGGATTAAAGACATTTGTTGATAGTGCTTCAGTCCCTCATGATGTGCGTGCCGGTTGAGTTCAGCGGCTGTGGATTGTTTCACTTGTTGCTTTTAAAGAATGTGCGGTCTCCGCGGAAAGCCGGCCGGAAACTACCGCTGTGCGATCTTTATCACATCGGTGGTAATTACCCTGAAAGCAGTAATTGCCACCAACATTCATCTTAACTCGCCGGGCAGTTTCTTTTGAGTCTGGAAATCGGTAATGCAACAAGCGGTAAAAGCTTCCAGTGTCGGTCACTAATTACTGCCGGTTAGTAATTAGCGCGAAAAAGTTACCTATCTCTAGTCACTGCTGCACTATGTTTATTAACTAGCATCATAGCGTTCCTGCGTCAGCAGTCTCTTTCGCTGGACTGAACATTTCTTTAGCTTGCTTTGTAAGTTACTTTTTGGGCTGAATATTCATATAAAATTCCGCTATTTTCTTCTTGAATATGTTTTAGAGCGTCAGCACTTCCAGTTCGCAATAAAATTTCTGCAAACTATTCGCTTCCAAAATGTTAAAGAACGCAACTATTTGAAATTCCAATTCCCCCTCTAGCCCTCAATAACAGGTGCGCAGTACATTTTATTTTCTCTAAAAGCAATAGCGTGGGTTTATCATTTTGTTTAATTTTATATTTATGTGAGGTTTGAAGAAATCTTTTGGGAAAAATTGCCAACAACAAAAACTCAACAAGTCTTGAAAGGGGTTTCGTTATTCTGATCCGATCGTTCGTTATAAGACGAAATTCCGGCTGAGTGCCAAAATATGCACAATTTTTGGCATATTTGGTGCATATGGCTAGGTTTCAAGTCAAAGGTAATGGCGCACTGCCTTGTAGCATGGCTTTCACCAGCGAACAATTGCAATGTTTGTGGTTTCCGTAGTGGCACTATCGAACGCAGAGGCAACGCGTACACAAATAGACAGATACGTTGTCTTGGTTTATTCATAAATGCAAAGTTACCAGACATAAAACGATTGTCAAGTTTAGGTGTCTTCGAGGTAAGTTATCTCTTTTATCGAATTTATCGTAACTGTGATCGAAGCGATAAAGAGTAATAGGAATTACATTCGCACATGAATTTTACATGTATAATCGGACTGTCTAAGATGTCAAGGTGCGTAGGTTTTCTTGCAATTATTATCGATGGGAATTTCATTTTATGGATACGGTAAGTGAATGGAGAGAGGGGTGTATGCGCAAGTTGAATTGTCATATGCGGGACACGACTTTAATGGTTGGAATCTTAAAAAGGAAACCCATCGTTTCCGTTGGAATGCGCTCACTAAAGTCATTATTGAGCTTAACTGAACAGTCTCTAACTGAGCGTACGTATTCTCGAGTATTTGACCTGTTGCCAAACGTTATCATTGCCAATAACATTCATCCATCGCCACCTTTACAGGTTGAGAACAATTTATGCAAATATTCATCTCACTTCGCATTTGTTTGAACTGTTGCATCACTACGGCGACATCTTCAGAATTGCTCTTGAAATTTGCGCACAGTTTGCAGCATAAAACCCCTAAGACGAAACTGATGATTAGTTGTCACTGTTAGAAAATAAAACATTCAGTCTCATTGCATTTAATCCCCTTCAGTACTCATAAAGGTTTTGTTTTGCCTATGAAATTGTAAATTCTAATGTAAAAACCTGTTAGAAAGCAATGTTGTTATTCAGCGTACCACTCATGTTGGGGATTTATCTATATATGGGTAAGGTGAGCAATGGGAGGTGGAAGCAAAATAACCACGTGTACAAAGTGAACTAAGTCAGCATTGCTGAACGTTCCATGATCAAGCTGAAATGAGCTGCAGTATACATAGTTAACGTTTCCCGATCAATCATCAAAAGGTAAGCAAAAAATACACTATCAAAGCTGCAGCGATAACTCTTTTCTGTAACGTTTTGACTAGCAATTTATGCGTTGAGGCGAATTGTCGAGAAACGGAGCAACAACGAAAAAAGCCTGCAGTAGTGCTTCCTGATGCAAAATCGACAGCCTGTATGGTCAGCGAAAAATCGGTCTTATGGGTACATCCATTTCGCTTTTATATGAATTCGATTAGTGTATTTTGTATTTTCTCTATTCACGGTTCAAAACTACGAGGCAGACAAGCAGGCGCTTTCGTTAACGCGGCAGACAAACAGACGCTTTAGCTAACGCACATATACTTGCAATATGAGTTGAAATTCTTCTGGCATTGCGATAGCAAAGTCAGAACCAGTATGCTTGTGATTAGTTTTAGGAAAGCGCATAAAAAAGAGTCGGAGGGTTTATACATAATTGCTGAGCAAATGGGATGCCAATGAATGTTTGTCCCCACAAAAGTTCTACGTCAAAACTGCAACTCCTAATATAGTAATTCTATGAAAAACCACTTTATATTATTGTGTTCCGAACCAACTTAGAATTCGAGCTCCTCCATATTTTCTCATGCCGTCAACTTGTGCACATATGCAATTAATTTCGCATGACATATGTCGCATACAACACGAATTTACGTGGCATGCGAAAGTGGCCTCAACGTCTGCCACGCTCTCCATACGGTGCATCATTGTGAAGTGCGTACTCTCGGTGTGCTATCTCTTTTTTAAGCTATTAGTATTCCTGACCGCTTTCGCTACATTTTTTTCTCGTTCACCATATGCGGTGCGATGTAAGCATTTAATAGATTCGCTACGTGCTTCAGGTTTCGCATGCGACTTGAAATCAGTCATCTCTGGATGATGGTAATAGCTTTTCACGCAAACGCTGATTAGTTGCATGCCACGTCACAAATTTGGCACATTACTTTGGTGTTTGTTCACTACCCTCTCCATATTTGCGGAATTCATAAACAACTTTCTAAGTGAATATGCGTAAGTTGTAAAGCACACTCAGATGAAATAGAGCATAATGATACTTATTTATTATTGTTGAGCGTCAATTACTGGCTATTGCAACTGCAAAAGTAAAGCTTTTAAATTTTTATACGCGAATATTTGCAAGCAAGCTTGCTTCGACTGCTGGCGCCAATAAGCTTTTTTCGAAAAGAGAAGAAAAGGAATTTATGAAGTGGAGGCCCCCAATCAGGATTAGATCAGGAATAAAACATATTTGTCGTGGATGTCTTTGTAGAAAATGATTTCGATTCGCAAGCAAAATAACGCTTGCATCAGTACGGTTGACTACTGGCAGAAGAAGGCCAACGAGCGATAGTATCACACATCGCTTTTTGGCTATAGCGTGTAACACGTGGCTTAGCGCAGCCCGAAGAGCGATTGATCACCTCGGCACAGGTGCTATACATAATGTACGTAACGTTGTGGTTTAGCTCATTCGTAAACGGCCGCGTTTTTAAAGTGGTTCTGCACAACGCGCTCATACCTTTATGTACGCTCTTGGGTGCTTCATGTTGATGCGATTCGGGTTGCTTAGTTTCATCTTGGCTTTACTTGAATGCATACGATGAGGGAATGAAAGTGCGGCAATATCCGGTTTCAGCAGTAAATCGTGTCAAGGTCGGCATCATCGACTAGACGATAAGAGTAGTATAAACGTGGGAAGTGCAGCAAAGATTGATCGAAAATATTTGAATAGTTTCGGTATGGAATGGGCATTCGTCCGAACGGGCGTTTATTTATGGGATTATGAGTGATACTTTCATGGAATGTCAATAATGGAACATGTATGCTGGCTGTATCATCCACCCAATGATGCTTATTGATTTCATCTGATTTGTCACGTAAATAAATGTCGCATAGCACATTTTCGAGTGCATAGCCTATTTTCGAATGTGTGGGCTATACTGCGTCCTTACAGTATGACTTACCTGCTACTGCATCTTGTCGCTATATGTAAAGACGCTGAAGTTTGGGTTTGATGAGTGATTCTGAAAAATGCTCTTTCAATTTTCTTTTTTTTTCAAGGATAGAAAATCATTCACGTTCATTACATTTCTTTTGCATAAGAATGCGTTTGTTGTCGTTATCATTTGTAGTATAAATGCGTACTTAAAGCTGTTGAATCTAAAATTCTTTTGATATTCTGATTATTTGAATGCGATTATTTCTTCGAATAAACATTAATACCGGTCGGTAAGGTTACTGATACAATTTCCAGGAAAGTTTATAAAAACTCCAGAAGGACTTCGTAAAATTTCCTCGAAAGAATGCTCGCTGAATAAAAAATCGAAATTTTTATATGCGTATTCATCAAAAACACCTTATGATCTTTGTTTGTTTACGCTCTTCGCCTATACGTATATATCGTGCGAAATGTCAAATATGTAAATTTAGCGTTATGGGCTTACCGCCTAATAAGTTAGGACAGTGACATATTGAGAATCCGGAGCTGACATCATCCACCTAAATTTGCAATATTAACTCAGCGTTGATGATAGAATATATTGAAATTGTACATGACTGGTGTTATTTTGAATGACTGTTTTGATGTGGTTGTTACCGTTCATATCAAACACAACTAAACGTAAGCGTGTTTTCTGCTCAAAGTGGCGATCGATACAAAAACAGCGTTCTATCAGATTCATTCATATATCTTGATGGTTAATCGGCCTTCACTAACGATGCTGTAGTAATCATAAGCTTCCCGATATGTTTGTTCGTTAGCTTCTATTTGCGAGCGTCATTACTACTGTTACTTCATCAGCATTGAATTATTTTCTGAGCACTATTATCTCATTCAAGTGTTGAATTAATTTCTCCTTCACGGTTACTTTAATTAAATGTAAAAGCACCGCTTTGGAGGTTTAGCATTAGCGAATAAATATTTGCACATAGATATACTTGTAAAAGTTTATAAAGTTGTTAGAGTATAGTCTATATTCATTTGTAAAGTAATCTGTATATTTGAAGTATTACTTCTATGGTTCCGTATCTTTGAGGATTAACCGATAAGCACTAAACGCTAAGATAATTCAGGAAAATGCCTCAGAGCTCCTTTTTTCTTTCCCCTTTCCGAGCTAATTGGAGTTCCTTTCTGTGCTTGCATTATAGTGTAGAAAGTGCGTGCGATATGGCGACGTGATGTCTAGCCATGCGTCTATACGTATATAGATCCCTTGTTTGATAGTTTCCATTCATAACTCAAAAAAGCTATGCGAATAAAATTTGGCCGTTAAGCCCACGTCAAGCTCACGTCAACTTGATTTCGATTCATTAGTCTAATCTACAATTTATTATCACTCAATTGTGATTCAATTTTTTTGCGAAGCAGTTGGGTGCAGCCCATAAATGAGTTGAAAACTCGTTCAGGCGGTCAGTCGTAATGCAAAAAAAAAACAAACATATAAGACCATTGGTACATTGCTATTTATATCGCCGAAGAAACAAGTAGAAGAAGCGTGTGAAAGAAGTTGGCACGCTAGGTGATTTTGCATTTCGCTCACCTGACCAACTCATCTCAAAAAAATTTTTTAAACAATAAAATATGGGGACAAACACTCAATGTTTTATTGGCCGGACCTCCCGTACCATTCTTACACCAAGATTCGCTTTTCTGCGACGTGACCAGTGCAAAAATCATTAAAATTTTTGAAGCCTCATGCGTCTGTGGTTTCCTTCGTAGTTGATGAATCAGTTTGGTATATTGTATGGATCATCTCATGGTGCACGTCATACTCGTCAAATTCCATAGCGTTGGCTTCAGTGATTCCCAAGTTGAGGCTATCGGGGAACAGTCAAACACATACTCAGACATACGCGCGGGCATCACAAAATGCGCGTTTGCAAATCAATTAAATAAAAGCTTATAAAAGTGGTTGGCACGTAAAAAGGGATAACTGAGAGTCGAAGACTGGTTGATGGGAAGGGGTAGGTTATGCGCGCAGATCTGCGCTGTCACACATCTGAGGTTACAAACGAGCTTTCAGTCGTCGTTTCGTTGTCTTCGGATTGATGTTCATGCGATCGCTGCTTCTCTATTGCATCGGTGAGTGCTCCTTCACTCTGACGTTCATCTAAGAGTGCTCCTTCACTTAGACGTATGATCCTTTTAGCTACTGACACATCTGCCATGAGGATCAGTAAGATTCGAAGTATAAGGGTATCATTATGTAAGAGATATCGATGGTCGTTCATTTGGAAAGCTTGGAGAATGAGGGGAGGACTGAACATATGCATTACTAAAATATCCAAAAACCTTTTTTTGGAGTGTCTCTATTCGAGAAGCGCAACACTGTGATAGACTCGACGCGATCTGGGCATAGTGTAGTGGAGGGAAGGAAGATCGCCTGTGGAAGCATTGCTAATAATACGTGCCAATGTGGCCTCGCATATACGCTCATGCCATACAGCCATAGCTCCAATCGAAGCATCAAACTACCTGGAGAATGCCGTGTGGCTATTACTTGTTTATATTGGAATTTTGGAGTTGTTTTTATTGATGAAAATAAATTGAACGCACTCGATCGTTTCGCTTATCGTATGAATAAAGCTATCATTTTCATTGATGCGAATTTGTACTTTGCTGGATGAACTCTTTTATGAGGTTTGCAGTCTATCCGAAATCGAGAATAACAATCAAACCAGCTTGAGGCCACTTCTTATTTAACCTAACAACTTGCTTTAAATTCAATTGCTATTCGCTAATTTTAATGCACTAAACAAGGCTTTATGCAATATTTCTTTCCTGCATGAAGTTCAGCGATCGGAGTTGTTAAATGTCCATAAAAAATTGTTGAAGCGTTTGTTTAGCTTCTTTTTCATTCTCAACTTTTCCACTTAGTCCAGATGGTCGATAGTATCGTGTTATATCTAGATGTGCAAATAATGGTGAAACTTATGTAAGGATAGGGCAGAGAAAATAGCAACTAATTTTATGTTATTAGTCCTGGTAGCAAATAGGCCATCATTCCTGCGGAATAACACATTAGTAATTTACCAAAGGATCTTTTTTTATGCCTCATTAATCGTTCTTTAAGTCGGGCGAAAGGAAGAGGGAGGGATGTTGAGGAGTGGGTAATATTTCAAAACGATTACTGCGAAGGTGATGGCTACTGCAATCACCTTGCACTACTTGCACTTTTGATTTCTTCTTTTCTCATATGCGTTGTTAAAGTTTATTTGCTGTAAATAATCGCTCTAGTTGCCTTTTTTGCAGCTTCTCATTTTCCCTTCATTTTATTTCCATTTTATGTCGTTAGTCAAAAACTTTTACACCCCTTTTCTTGTCATACAATATTTTTCAATTTGCGTTTTAGATTTTTTGATGTATCTTGTCAGATTTGCAGTATATATTGCCTCTAATAAAGTCTGTCGTCCCCACAAATTTCTTTTCTGCTTGCAAAAATTCTCCTGCAGGCTTGGAGGGAGGAAATAATTCCCTTTTTCTAATGAATTCTTCTTCTGCTTTTCCACAACTCGAGATCAGTAATTTGTTTTCATTTATCTGCGATATTGTGTATGTGTACCATTGCTGTAAACATTAAGAAGAAACAGCTCACTTCCTGCTTCCTCTTAATAAATCTTCTTCAATAATTCTCTTTCCATTGTACCTTTTGAGGTTTGATAACCTCATACAGTCTTGTTTGGTATGATCCTTCAGTTGTTTAGAATCACTCCTTCAGTGATAGTCACAATTCTGTCATACACTTATTAAAATAAAACATCAAAACTATTGGTGCATCATGAGTACACATTCACTGTTATTTGCGCCCTATCATTGCAGACTAATATCCGCTTGCATGATGCTTATTTGCTTGTATTTGAAGAAGGGATAAATCGACAGCTTATATATTTTACAATGCTTGTGAGCAGAAATTTCAGTACGTTATGTATATTCACAGCTATTTTGTGCTCCTTCAAACTTTTTTTTCGATGGTGCAGTAAAAAATGATGTATATTTTATTATAGTGTTAGTATAGATATTTTTGAGTAATGTATAAGACAACTGCATTAATTAAATAGCCACAAACTATAAATAATCAACTTCATCGGTCTGAACAATCTGTTCATATTCTTTTATGATTTTAATGCTACTATAAATCGACAATATGTAATAGTAGATGAGAAATTCATGTTCTATAATAGAAATTATGCGTGTGAACGAATGGTTTAGGTGTTGTATATAGGAGTGGTTCGGGGAATATAAAAGAAGTGGAGATAATTGTGTTGCTATGCCCGCGAGCAGGATGTGTCCGGTCTAGTGGCTCAAAACAACACGTCACTATTGTACCATGGGTACGTGTTTTTAAGAAACGAGTTATATCATGGTCGACGGTACGGCGAACGGTTCAGCTTGAAGTTGTCATCATCGTTGTGATCCTAGTTCAGATCGGTGATAGTTGTGCTCGAATGGCCGATACCTGCTCATTCGTTTGCTCATTCGCATGCTCTCATTTTTTGACCGTTCCATTCATTGTTCCTTCTTTATCCACCCATGTTGCCAGCGATGGCCGTCAAAACACTCGAATGGACACCTTAATGCGCATTGCGATATTTAACGCGATGTCGTACCTCATTGCCGCCCTCTTCGTCCTTCATTCTCTTTACTGACGTCTGATTTCTGCATCTTGATTTTAAATGATGGTTTTCGGAGGCATTCTAGAATACACGCGACCAGTGATTTGTCTGGATGTGTGTTTCTTGAGTGGCGATGATGTTCTCAGATGTCTTCTTCGGAGCTTTTTTAATTCTGTCACTAAGAATTTATAAGATATTACGTTCTAGGAAGTACAGCGTCCATATGTATATTATATAAATATATAAATATATAAATATATAATTATATAAATATATAAATATATAAATATATAAGTATATATATGTATATATATAATGTATATATAGAGAACAAATATTGTTAAATTGTACCATACACATTTACATGCCCTTTCCTTAGCAAACCGTTCAGTGCGCAGTAGATTTTTTTCGTTGAGTATTATTCATCTTTTTGTTACACCAGTAATGATGCGACAGGCGTCGAATGAACGAATGAGGTCAAAAATGTGGCCCATACTTAGGTTACTCCAGATTCTCCAATCGAATAGGCAACTTGGCCATGCCACACAGATATTATCTTGTGTTGTCCGAAGCAGTGACTCATTTTGTTTCGTCTCATGTCGTTACTTGTATATATTTGCTCATTTCACCGTCATAGCCCTAATGTCAGCTATCATGTGCAGCAAAACAAAGTTAACATCAATCGACGAGATCACTTGCGTGAAAAATATTTGATCACGCGAGAATCTGTTTAATCACTCCCTTCTACAATTCACTCGAATGCATTATTCGCTTTCATATTTTTCGAAAGTGAATGGAAGATGGGATGTTAGGTGAAACAAGTTTATGCAAATGACATGCGATGGGTTTATCTAGGTGGATAGTGATGATAAACATGTCGCGAGAGAGTACCGTTGAAATAGTCGCTTTGAATAGAGTTTAACTGTTGAGTTTCAATGAACGTTATTCGTACCACGAGGGTTCTGTGGCATAGATGTGTTCGGGTGATCGTTTTATCTCTCATCGGCTGAGCTGCACATTTTTGCGTTCGAGTTCGGGAGCGGTAGTATACTCAGGTTGCGCCGAGCCGACAGCCAGCTGCCTCTTCCGCAGGCATTATCTTACTTTTCTGCTCACCAATACCTTTTTATTGCTGCTCTATACTGCCGTTTCTCACCACTACAACATTACTATTTTTGCAGTTGCCTCGCCTATCGTTATTTCCTTCCATATATAATGATACCCTTTTCAAGGGTAAATGTTACAAAGATGGTAACTTATACCGTTTGTTGTGCTTTATATTCTCTTTCTATGCTGCTCGCTTGTCCGTTATTTTCTCACCAACTTTCTCACTAACCGCAAGAATTAATTCAGAGGTATTTGTTGGGTATTATCGACACCACGGACTGATCATCTTTTACGGCTGATTATGTTCTCTATAAGGTCATCGATACTGAAAGATCCCATAAAACTTGCAACTCTTTTTTGAAGTTTCTTTATTTCCCGTTCGTTTCACCATCACAAACTGCACGATTTTCCCTCCTCATGCTGCATTACCGCCCCTCATTGAATCGACTTTTAGTATTGCATCTTTAATGGTTTAAAGTAGGATGCGCATAACAAGTGTGCAGTTATGCTATATATCCTTCGAGTTTAATGCGAAAATTTCTATAAGCAGTTAGTTCCATAGATGAGGACATTATCGAAGTGTTCTGTTGTTGCTTTTAGATAATGAATGGCTGCTGGTCTGATAATAAGGCTGCTGTTCCGGAGACGGGAGACAAGGGGGGCTGGCAAGTCAGCTATGGCTCAAACTGCAAATGTCTTTCATGCTCCTAAGCCATGAAATAGGGACAGAAATAAGGATAACATTTTTCAAAAATGAAAGACTTTAAATTCCAGCTTTTTTCCCGTTGTTTTAAGCACAAGCTTCGCCTACTTCTGTGAAACCCGCGAAGTTTGCTTTGCTTTCGTCTAATTCGTATGGGTTTCATCAATTCTTATGACAGCGCTTTGACTGCGCATTTGATGTGCATTTGTGCATGGACTTATTTCTCTATCGATCTGACACCTATAGCTTGGAAGCAACTAAAATTGGAGTTTAAAAATTTTGGTGGGTATAATATCTTCCGCGTCGATCCATCAGCTCGGAAAGGGGGATAGCGATTTATAGTTGGCAAAAAATTTCTATTCTCTTCTTCATTTTAGCGCAGTCGAAAAAGCAAATTATTCTTCAGAAAGTCTTCACAATCCCAATCATTTAAATCGTAAATGCATTATGCTGCTTATTCTGTTATTCGCTGGTGACTTATTAAACCTCTCAACAATGATTTCTCATTTACTTTAACTAAACGAAAAATTCGAAAGGAATTAGCAATATTTGAGAGCAGTTTTCACTGCGATAAATCCACTAGATTTTTTAAATTTTCAAGGATTTATTTTCCATTCAAAATAGAGAGGAGCATCTCCGAATGAAAGCAGAATATGCTATGATGTAATCATCTGAGATAGGATTACAGTTACAGTTACTCAGTTTTGAGTAAAATATAAAAAATGCATCACTGTGTGATGGCGAAGAGAGATACTGTCGTTTCGAATGTTCACAAGTGCTTGATCACAAATCATATTTTCGATACGCAACGCCCTTTCACAACTTGTGTTCTTCTCATCATCCGATGCCATCATTGATATCGTTGCCGATGAATGCCAGGTACCGGCTGTATTATTGAGGTGTGCGTTTCGAGGAGCAATTCATCGGAACTTTTTTTTTCTGACGTTCCATACCGACAAACACATCTGCTTCACGGTAGAATTCATTATGAATTCAGGCTTTTAGGAGAGGAACGAGCATCGAGGGGAGTATTTAGATTTCAACATAAGCGCAAAGCGGTTTTTTGTTGCAGGAAAGAATCTTTTTATCTCATTTCCAAGTCAAACAAAGTAAAATTTACGAAGGTTGGCTTTGTGATGGTTGTTGCAAGTGCTTCCGATTGTTGTCATTTGGCGGTTGTAAAGTTTCGGTGATGGAATAAGTTGTGATGCATGCGTTAGTCGATTGATGTCGGTCTGTATAAGCATCTTTTTTGAATACGAAATGTGGGCTTAGGCAGGTAATATATGATTAGTAAAAGGTGACAACGGAAGTGATTGCCAAAATTTGGATTCTACTGTGCAATCGTTATATTTTTATCTAAACATTCATTGATAGCATATAAGTTTTTTTTTTCAAATAAAAATAAGCATGCATTCAAAATATAAGATGTTTTCTTAAAATCCTTTCCACTTGGGATTCATAAATGTAATAATCCATGATTTTTTACGCATAATAGTTCATGATGAGCCTGTTCCATATAAATTTATGATGAAAGATGCATACATTACATTGTATGGATTTCTAATCGGTTGCCTGGGCATGCTGCATATAGGAGCTCATCGACCGTATTTTCTTCAATATGCATTTGTTAGTATTCGAATGATTCGGTCATCGGTGACAGTATGAACATTGTCTACAAAGGCAACCAAATCCTCGAATCAGCAACAAAGTGTCATGCTAACAATTTTAAGTCAGGAACGAATTTTGTGCATTTTGTGCATATTTATTGTGGATGCATTTTTTGCATATGGCTCATGCATGTGGAAGCGGGTCGTGCGTTGCTGTGCGCACATACACCTTGGTGCAAGCCTGTCAACATTTTCAACTTACAGCCCAAAAAAAGTGCTTGTGAAATTTAATCGAGTCTTCAAAATACGAGGGCGTTAAAATGTTATCGAACACGGACAATATTAATGAATGGTTGTCGTTTTTCTAGTTGGGGGTTGGGGAGGGGGAGGAGTGGCCAAAGGGCGCTTTATATGTTCATCGTCTCCATTGAATTTGCTTGCTTCGTTTACCTTATGTCAATGCGAATTTCCACCTTTTGACTTGTTTCTTCCAGCATCCAGATCCCTCCTTGTTTTCTTGACTCGGTCATTTCTGTTGTTTCGCTTTAGATTTTATAGGCTCATCTAACGTTTTAAAGTTGAAAAAAATTTGATGAAAGCAAATTTGATGCGTCCACAATTTATCCGAGCAATTTTTTGCACAAACTCCAAAATTTTTCTTTCAAATAAATTGTTTCCCATAGCTTACTATAAACGTTTTTTTGCACTAATAAAGAAGGTATTTCATCAGAGATTGGAACTTCACGCATTGATATTCGGTCATCACATTCGTCCGTTCATCGTCCCTGTAAACATTTCACCGACACCAATATTATTTCAGCTGAGTACGCATTCAAACTCATCGCATTTCATTTCATTGTTTCCTTTCTATGCCTGAACTTGCCATCGGCATTTTCTATCCTCTTTATCTCATTTATAATATATGAAATATTTTCAAACTGTACTCTTTTATGATACTCGATAGTGTTTGCATCTGTTATTTAAAGGGCATTTCGTTTTTACGATTGATATAATCTCTACATTAAGTTGTTGGTTTTCATGATTGATATTGCTTCACTCTCAACAATTTGCATAATTACAAAATTCATGTTTTTCTAATCAAAGAAAAATGTGCATGAAATGAAGGAAATTTTTGGCGGAAACTTTTTCAAATTTCTAGTGAAAATTTCTTTCTTCCCAGATTTGGTAGTCTTTTAGAGTGCAATGTTTAACAATTGCAGGATCTACGTAGTGATTTCCGCCAATGTTTTTTCTTACTATTAAGGGCGAATCACTTTTACATTCGGGCGTCCATCGCACATAGCGACTTATAACCATCTTATTCCACTACCTACTGCAAAATGCAAGATTCTTTATTTGAGTATATTTCACTGCATTTCATTTATTTCATATTTGATTCGTAAATGATAATTCATTGAGAATCGCATCGAAATACTGAATAATATTTCTTGCAGCTTTATATAAATTTCCAGTGGACATTTTTTATTAACCCAACTCAGCATATTTGTTGTTTTAATGAGCAAATTAGCTCGTTCGTGTTTATCGTTGTATTCGTTTTATAGATCATTTTCCTTGAAACTAGTGCTTAGCTCTCTAATTTATTATTTGAAAAAGACAAACCCAACATCATCGATAAATTTATCAAAAATTGTTATTAAGTTTAGGCGATGATCACTTTTCTATCTAGCACATTTAATATGTCATCTCGTTGTACAATTGTTGCTTGCGTTACACTGGTATTTAAGCCACTTGTTGTGCTATATAGCATGAGAGTTGCGTTAAAGAATATCTTTATATTAGGCGTTTTTTTGTTGTGTCTGAATGGCTGACAATGTAGAGGAAAAACTCCCAAGCGAGTGATTAATCCCATACAGAAAGCACCTATGGTATGGATCAGTTTGATAGAAAGTTGTTATTGGAAATATCTCCTGTTTGGGTAAGCTATTTGCTTGTTTTCTATGAATTATTTGAAGTCGAGAGCGCTTTTTCCTTAGAATCTTTGAAGAGATCTGTACCATGTTCATACACCTTCATTTGCGTAATTTTCAAGGTCTTTCAGGACGCTATCTGTGGTTATTTACAACTCATTAAATTGGAATAAATTGGGAACATTTACAACGAACTTTTCATATCAGAGATATTTAAAAAATAGTCCCAATATTATGGGAAGAGAACCTTTGTGTGAATATAGCTAAGAAATTGCATTTAGGAGCAGTCGAAAAGGGCAAATTAAAGCATATAATACATTTTCAAATAAATTTTCAACGTGGCACTTTAAGCATTGTTGTCTTTGAGCAGTTCTACTCGGAAATGATTGTAGGTATTCGGTTGAGTGGTAAGAAATTATGAAAAAATTAATGTGGAATAGACATTGAATGTGGATTTCAAATATTATGAGGTGATTAGAGGTTCGGTACGTGAACGTTACGATTTACAAAGAGATCAAGTTTTCTTTGCTATATGGCTAATAGATGGCTTTTTTTTACTATGACGGTTTTTTTTGTGAATGTTTTGGTATTGCGATAGCGCTAAAGTTTTGATTCATTTCTTCTTTAGCTAAAAGCCATAGTAACGATAATTTCAATTCGAATTTATGCGAAATCAAAAAACACAAAAATAAATTAATCACTATTTGCGTATGATCGCTGAATAGATTGTTGGTGATTGTTAATCCAATCTGCAGACGTATTTGTCATTCGGCACTATTTTTGAAGCTATTATTGTGCTCTGTTTGTGCATTTTTGTCGGTATGCTCAATTGGGACTTGAAAATGATTTCCTATTTTGAGGATTTTACTTTCGTGGATTTCATCAAATTTCGTTCGACTACCTTTTTTTCAGTTAATCGTCTTTTTAATGAGTTGAAAATGTTCTTGTAGTTCAACACCAACTAGCAGCGCTTGAATAGCAGTGTTAGGGGCGTTATTGAAAAAAGTTTTAAATGCACAACGATGCAAACTTTTTCGGTTTGAAGAAATTTCTTTCTGCTTCTATACTCGATTTCCTTTTTCCCCGACATTTTTGATCGATTTGCTTTCGATATTTTCGATTTTTCATTTCCATTGTTTTCGACATTTTGATTAATTCACTGTTCCATCTATCTGAAAGAGAGATTAAGCATTTCAAATTGATTGATTGATGACTGTTTAAACTTGTTAATTGAGAAAAAAAATTTTTTTTGTTGTTGAAACTTTTGGCTTTGTGGAAGAAGCTGGGGTTGTTAGTCACGTTCCCTTCAAATGCAACGTGAGACTTTTTGTTCACTTCGTTGTTCGTTCAATCGAAGTCTAGTCTAAAGTTCGTCGTCTATCACTTCTTTCTTCATCTTCTTCTTATCGTTTTATCAATTTATCCATAAAATTAGTAGGTAAAGTTGCAAACTTATTCGGCAAATATGTTAATTTCATTTTTTTACGTTTTGTAGGTCATTCATCGTCACTAATGCAAAATATTTTTCTTCCCTATTAATGGCTGTATCCCTCAAAGCTTTTTTCCTTTAAAAAAATTATTCTGAATTAAAAAAGGCAGGTGACTCCATAATTTATGGCGAATTTCCAAAATGAGATTATTTTTCACTCAAAGAAATGATCAATTCAACCAAAATAAACTTGATAGATCTGAAAACTTTTGATTTTTTTAAAATCATTTAATAGTTCCGACGGTCGATTAGAGGAATCTATCATTTAATAGTTCCGACGGTCGATTAGAGGAATCTTTTGGGAGCTTATAAAATAAACAATAGACGAAAGAACAACTGCGAAAATCAGCGGAAAACTTTTTTCACCAATATTGGCGAAGGATTATGCATTATTCACATATAGCCATTTTTTTGAGATAGAAGGAGTGGGATACAGTGTAGAAGACCTAGGATGTCTTGTTAAGGTCAAGGGTCATATAAATAATTATTGTTGTGAACTAATTTAGGGCATCAGTCAATGAACTAGGAATTTAGTAGTGCAACCTTTAATATTCTGAGTAGTGCAGTGTATTACTGTAACGCACATTCAAAAGAGCACAGTTGCATCCCGAAATGTGATGATGATTTATCTTTGTTGCTTTGAGCGCTTTCATTCAACGACGACGTCTATATCGAATGACCATCGACACGGCAAATGGTAAATATGTAACGTGTACGGTACAATATATACAATGCTAAGTAATTCAGCACGCGTCCGCTTAGATGCACAACTGCCGTCTGGGCAGCCCAAAATTCACCACATTAGTGAGAGCACAGTAGAAACCCATCGCTGCTCAACTTCGAAAATTCCATTTTGTTCATTCACTTTTGTTCGGTTTCGTCTCGAACTTATGCTCCATTCAAAGTTGTTTTTACCAACAATATTCGAACCTATGCAAATTCTTTTTTAGTAATATGAGTTTAGTCTATTGAAGGTGAGAATCCCTTTTTTCATCGGCTATCGTAGCTCGGCGAAACAGGGCTACGATAACCGATGAAGAATCGGGAGCAGACGCTAAAAAGACGAGATGATGGGATTGTACTACCGATTTTTGAGACTTTTTAGAGCGTGCTATTACAAATGGTGAACTGAGCGACAAGAGACAGATATCAGCAGCTGTCTTTAGAGATAAGGCTGGTTTCTGAAAGCACGAACGGATTCGTGAATGCACGGTAGAGTTTACTATAGGTCCATATTTTTTCACCGCGTTGCTTGCAAGGTGTGGTGAGGCAACTACCCAGCTGGTGTTCAGGGTTCAGGTCCATCGCGCTTCACTTTCAAATTTTTCTTTTTCTATCCGATTTCACTTCTCTAACTTTATTCCTTTCGAGAAGCATAACTGCAAGTTTTATTTCTTGTTTTATGCTTGCTTTTGCAGTGAAGAATTTTGAAATAAATATGAAAAATGCATCGAAACAATATGTGCTTTTGCATTTCTGCCCGCCTAATCAGTAAGGTTATAGATTCTTACGAAATAGTAAGACACGCACAACAGTGCGTCGATGTTTGACTGATCCCACCGCTCAAATAAATCTTTTGTCATTTCTTTTTTTATGACCAACCAGGATTGAATCAATTAGCAACTAGTGCAAAATACACACAAACTCTTGGCACTTTCAGATGTCGATCATTTTTCGAAACTAATGGACAAGCGTGAATGGCACTATGATGCGCATTATGCAAGTCGAATTTCACGGCTCAAGCTGCATTGATTCCTAGGTTGAACAGATAAAGAGACCTGTACATACAAACTTTATTGTAGTGCGACTTTGCATCTGCGAATTTAGAAAATTGTGTAGATTATATGTATGCAAGGAAGATCTGGCATAATAATTCTCAATTTATTTTTTCATGGGCGAATGGTCTTCAGATATTGCAAGGGGGGTGTACTGATTTCTCTGTAACCTTTTGTCAGAAGTCAAAGATAAGTATTGTCCGGCTAAGATCATCAAGCTAACTAGCCAAAATAATTTTTCAGCACTGCTGGCTTTAATTCAAATACATGAGGCCATAAACGCAAACTAACATAGTGATTGCAGGTATTGGCAAATTTGCAATCATTGAAGAAAAAGTCCTTACAAATAAGTAAAGGAAACTTTCACACGCGTAGGATTTGAACTGACCACAAAAGACCAACGTGCGCATGTTTTACCCACTTTGCTATCGCTTCACGAAATATTGGTGCCACCAGTAAATAATCATATGATGCATGCGGCAGTGATCAAATTCGAGAGTCTTGTTCTAGTTTGATGTCGAAGTTTTGGCCCCAAGTTCATTGCGCTTAATTTGAGTTACCGTTATGTCTATATGTGTTATGAAATCGGTGAATATCAGAAAAATTTAATGGTAAAAATTCTATTGCAATGCCGCTGTACATATTCTGTAATAGTGGAGTTTGAATTAGGAGGGGTTGATAGCTCCTAAAATCTTTGCAGTTGTAACTCTTCATCTATTCTTCTTATGTCTCAGACATTTCAAAAATTCATATTTGCAGCTAATACCCTAATATATTTATTTCCTGCCTATTGCACAACCTTTCATATATACATTTTTGCACTCTTATATTCTATAGAGTTCAGTGCCCTTTAATCGATTCTTAACGTGGTAGACGACAGATGGGAGCAAGGGCAATATTTTTTTGAAGGGTGTGGGGGAGGGAGGGAAGGTAAGGGAAGTTCTTCGCAAAACAATTGGCTCTATAAAAGCTGCACCGAAAATTTTCTTTTACTTCCACTTTCACTCCGATATATCCCTTATTTTATTTTTTCCATAGGATTTTGATCCAGCATCACACGTTGGATTATAGCAAACACCAACAGTTGTTATTAGGCATTCTCGAAACGTTGACCATTAACTACCAACGCGAGTCGTCATTGAAAGAATGGCACTTGTTTCATCGATACTGTTGATCGATAAGAGTGGTTCAAATACCGATTGCTGTTTGGGTATGCATGCAATCATTAGGCAGCATCCTGAAAAATTTGATCGGGTGCACCCATTCGATAAGCTCATTTTTCTTCAGTCGGTTGACTCAATCAGCAGCTGGTGAATGGTACAAAATGACACTGCTGGATTGATACAGAATTGAACCAAAGCCTGAACGAAGGTTGATGAATAAGATCGGAGGGATCGATGGTCTATAAACTTGAACTAGTTGAATTGCTTTGACCCATTCTATTGTAGTGAATGCTTTATCAAATATAACAGCTAACATCTTTCTCGGCTACTATTTCCTTCGTTTTGGCGTTGATTTCTTACCAGCTGGAGAATTGAATCATGAAATTTTGATCCGGTCAAATTCTTCATTTCATTCTTCTCATTTGATAATTACTGAATTTCTATTTTTCCCTCATAACGACTGTCGATGTGTCATTTTTCTTATGCCCTCTTGTTCTTTAAATGTAATTCTCTTATTCGACGCTCTTATGTGGATTTTTTTTTTTGAGCTTTTGTCATAAGAGGGCATTGAATCAAGTTTCTATTAGACTTTTCAGTGTTTACTATAACTTTTCCATCATCTAACATATTTACACTCTCAAATGCTTTTCGTACATTCTATGCATATATTATTGCAATTGCTCTTGTTAGCTATCTTTCTTTCTGTGATCTCTTGTGCTTATAATACAGTCGACGAAAAATTTTATCCGTTTGATAGGTTGTTGGTCGATAATTTTTGTCGGTTAATGATTATCATACTCCTCGGTCTCATTAAGGATGCGATAGCTATAGGGCATAAGAATAGCTTCCCGATTGTAAACGCAGTATGTTGTTCCTCATCAAATCATGACAATCTTTATGAACACCGTAACAATCGGAGTACTTTCGCCTTCTCCTCTTCCCCACTCCATGCAGGAGCCAAGGCATTTCAAATGCACAAGTTCGTCCATTTACATTTAGCAGAGCAGTTGGATGATGCACCAGCTGGGGGTTCGAAATGGATCGCATCCATGCAGTAATAGGTCCTCAATGATGGCCACCACCTAAAGCTGCCCTTCAGGACGACGACTTGCTCAGCTACCATGAGGTCCTTCGGCCTTCTGACATTGCATGAGCCTGCTTCTAGCTATTAATCTTGGCAACACCAATGGGAACTGCGTCTAGATTTCGGAAAGCTAGCTCGGTTTGGTTGTTGATGTTGAATGTCATTTTCTTGAAACATGTTTACACTAAATGTTTCCTGGTTGTCTAATGCGTGTATCAGTGGCTGAGTGGCCGATGGCTGAGCTATTGCCTTGGACAGCAGTGAAAGATGATGCTTTTGTCATTATATGGTTAATGATATTAGTATCGCACTTCTAGATTGTTTCATTTGGTCCCTTGTATGAACGTCATCTACAACAAATTCTAGCCACGAGCACTCCTACACTTCCGGTGAAGCAATTCTTTTCTTAGCAAAATTTCGTCCTCGAAAATCGCTTCCAACAAAAATCTTAGAAAGTTTACAGCTGCGAGATTTTATTCAAATCAGTGTAATCGATGATATTATTTTCATTGGTGAGGACAAAAAAATTTTGACCTATTTTGTGGTAGGAAAGGATCAAAGAAGACATTGTGACTAGCAACAACACCGTTGATTTGTCTGTGGAAAATTTAGCAACTGTCATTTCCACTGTCCTTTCTTTATCGACTACAGTTCGTTGCTTTCGAGCGTTGATTGTTGCATTAAGTTGGATTCGAATCCACATTATAGTTTTAAAAATGCCTTGACTTTGATTAAAACTGGATCGACTAGCTGCCACAGTCGCAAAGATGCATAAATTTGTATATTCGTTTGAAATTTGACCGGTTGCTCTCTCACTTATTTTGAGACCGAGTGATGTAGAATGAATGGCATTGTCCGTGTGTTTGCACAGGTAGACCCGGTAAAAGCTAATTCCATTTAGAATGATTGAATGATTATCAACTAAACATTTCTGAAAATGTAAGCTGTCAGCGTTGCGGATTATGTCAGAGTTTTCAAGTTTAATTTTACTATAGAACCGGCTCGATGCTGCCGAAAGATTGTTTTTTTGTTCAGGAATTCTACTACCCAATTGTTTGGGGTAATTCACATTCTTTTTCGTATTTATGTAACATTTTGATCGTACAGGCTGGAATCCTTGAAAAATGCTTAGCAGTTGAGTGAACCGCCGTATGATTGCATCTTATAAAATATGCATAGCGATGAAATTAATGGTTGTGAGGGGGCGTAGTTTAATTTTTATGTGAATTTTGATGACAACACAGTTAAGAGTAAGTTGACTCATTGATTGCCAATTAAGTTATGCGAAGGAGAGGAGAGTTTAGCTCATGGAGGTAAGCATATGATGATGAGTGGCCATTAAAGGTCTTTTTTTTAAAAGAAATTTTTGTCTTTTATAGTAGCACAGCATGCCAACCAAACATTTGATGTTTTGACTTCGGTGCGCTAAATTCGCCGAACATTGGATGTTATGGATGCGTCGTTGGATTACAATGATAGGGATCAACATCAGTGTAACGGTCCATTTTCCATCCTTCTGAGCTAAAGAGGAAAGAAATTTTCGAATTGCTGCGATCTACTAATATTCAGTCGGGTCGCCTCTGATGAACATCCAGTACCACACAATTTAGATCGTGCTCAAGCGGTTTGCTGTTTACACTTGAAATAAATGAACTAACTGAATTGAGCAATTAGATTAATTGAGGTTACTACTACGTTCCGGTAGGAAAACGCATCATCTTGTATTCATTCACCTGTGAGTATTTATCTAAGGCAGAATTTCATGCTTCGGATTGTTGCTGTTGAGAAAATTCTATTTTTTTACAGCCGTTGTTGAACTCTTCCCTAGATGGTGATCGGACTTTTCCCTAGATGGTGATAGGAGTTTTACTCAACTTGGATCGGTAACAGCTGTAGTTAAAAATTTGGATGTACTTATAAGATCTTACTCTACAAAGATATTCGCTATATTCGCGGTGTTTTATGTTTAAAGTGACTGCTCATTTGAGGGATTATGTTTAGCTTATTATTGCATGAAACTTTTTTGAAATCTTCAAATTTTCTATGAACTTAATCGAACTACTACAAAACTCTTGGAGACATACAAACTTCATACTACTTCTTTTTCAATCTCACTCCCACTTTTTTTCCTTCTATTCCCGTTAATCGTTGTATTCTAAGTGTCCCTGTTACCAGTTAAACTATCTCTCTCCCCACGTCTAGCTAAAGAAATCGATCAACGAACTCTCGGTGCTTAGTTTTTTTGCTTCAGAGAAATATAAAGCTTCTAAATCTCGTTGAGTAGCAAATAACTCACTATGGGCGATAGTCGCTCACGTTAAAGGGTTTCCTAAGCGTAGATTTACCACTAAGCAGTGGGATGCATGTTTTAGTTGCGGCCACATCTATGGAACGGTTCATTTGATGGAGTGCATGTGCTTTCCTTAAATCGCTTAAAAACTATCCTGTAAAAACAGCGCTCATCCCTTCATCTATTCTTTCCGATAGAATCTTCTCATTTTCATCATCCCACTCATTTCTAATCCACTTCTTCAAATATTTCCCAGCTATTCAGTTTGAAGGCTCCACATAAATGAAGCTTCTTGTTTTTTCTTGCTTATTTCTACTTTCACATTCATATTTTTTGAAGAATAAAAAAGTATAATAGTTTACTAGCGAGATGTTTATTGTTAGGGAAAGAAGGGAAATCTTCAAAGTATTTTGCAACAGTTAAAGAAAGTTTGCTTTCGTTTTACGCTTTTCTTCGTTTTCAAAACGCTCTCTTAAGCGGCTGACTTGAAGGTGGTAAGTGAATACTGCGAGAGATACGGTATTGAAGGGGTGCATTGAAAGGAATGCGTGGGCAAAAGGTGGGTTGATGTTGGGCAAAGAAGGAGTGCGAACACGCTGAGAGGCACAGAGAAAAAGCGGTAAACGTCGTCGTGGTGCGTCGACGGTTTGCTGTGCCGATGAAGCCACGTTAGCTGTCACTTGCATTCGATTCTGTTCTCGACAGGGAGCCAGCCTGCTGTTCGTTGTTGCCACACTATCTGTGTGACTCGTAGAAAGAGGAAGGCAGCGGCTTAAAATGTTCCTCTTCACTTCAATTTTTATCCTCTGTTGCAAATTTTTTGCAAAAGCACATTAGAACAGTGTCGTGTCTGCGTGTTTTTGTCTGTTTGTTTGTATTTGTGTCGTTGTGTTCGTGTATGTTTACGTATACTTGTTGTGTATATATGTGCTTATATGCGTTGTGTTCCTCTATATTACTGGTTGTTCCAGTGTAAGAGTCGTGAAAGTTAGAGCGCTGAAATACGGTGAGTTTAGCATGTACCTTAGAGTGACCTCCTAACTTGACTTCGCCCAAATTGGTTATGTTCTAGAATTCGGCCGATTTTGTTGATTATTTGGGTACTTTTGTGGGGATACAATTCACTCTTTCAGTTTTGTTCAGATTACGGTTGGGTACTTGTAAAGAACGGTTTTTGGTTCAGGCTATACACAATTCGAAGAAAGAAAATCAGTTTATCCCATTGTTTTTTATGTTTGTGGAACTGGTCGTTTGATGAGATGGAGTACCGGATCTTGTATCGTACCTGCCCATCTATCGTGCTTTTCCGCCTGTCGACTGTCTTGGGGTTGTTATCATTTTGACTTGCTCCAATACGTTTTAAAAGTGCAACAGCTTAAATGAATCGTTCAGCTTTTTATTATGGCTATGTGATATATGTGGCTATTGTATGGCTAACTTTATTTTAACACAAACCTTCACCAGTGATTGGCAGCGAGTGGAAACTTCACTCACGCAAATGATTCGAACCCGTACAGTTCAATCAATACCTCGGATCCCAAATGTGGATAGTCGCCATTTGAGGATATATTTCTGTTTGCCACCACACCACGCAATTCAGATATAAAAAATGTATGTGGTCTGCAAACCTTTGGATTCTTTTTAAATTGGAGAGTTTTTAAATGCGTTTTTTTTAATCTTTTGGATCGGAGGTGCAAGGAAAAACATTCATGAAGTTCGTAATGCCGAAGATAGCGTCACATAAAACGACTGTGGAAGGCGAACGGATATTTCGCGGTAATTATAGCTCATTTTCCAATTTGCTGTTCTGTAAAATTGCACAAGATGGACAATATTATTGGTTGTCTTGTCAATGTGCTTGCTTCGCGGGCTGCAGTGGGTGTATTGCTTGGATTCGCAAAGCGTGGACAATAAGTGGAATTAGAACTAACTTAAAAATCGTCTAATGGATTTTCTGCACCAGTTTATTTATTTGCCCTTGAAATTCATTATGCTAAGTAAAGAAATAGGTATTTTGTTTATCAAATAATATATTCAACTTAAATTGCCCATCTGGAAAGAGGAAATAACTGGACGGGAGGAGTAAACTGAATGTACCTAGCTCCATATATTTTTGTTGATCAGCTGCTCGCCAGTTTGATCAAAATTCTATGCAAATTCAGTACAAGCATCTGATCTTTGTTTCGTCCCTTAGAAACGAATTTTTAGCTATTCAAATTGAACCACTATTATGCATGCCAACTCGTTTTACTTATTTTCCATATATTTACATATTCAGTAAGTTGTATATGGCCTGATAGGAAAACACATTTCTTATGCTTGATGATCTTCAATATGTCATTTAGTGCTTTATGTGATTCGTTTATTTGTTTATTTGTATGTAATTGATTGATGCGTTCGTATCGACATACATAGCCGTAGCGTGATGGATGAAAGCCAGTGACATCCCCGCAATATGACTAATCGTTATGAGAGCTGCAACTTTTTTATTATTCAAGAAATTCATTAATCGGAAACATTGTAGGGTATTGCAGATTGCATGTCTTTTTTCGATTGCAAAGCGCATATCAGAATGTTCTTTGCATTCGTCTCCTTACAATTGCTTGCTGCTGCAACTATCAACAAAAAACGCATCCTGCACCGGAAACCTGCGCTATATACTGTCAATAACGTGATGCCTTTAAGGAGTGAACACCTACTCTTTGTCCGAGTACCTTCCATAAGGGGCAAGATAGGAGGGGGCAGTAATGCAGTAAAATTGGATAATGCAATGAATAGACAGACATCACAGAGGGTGGCACAATTTGTGCATTCACATTTCAGCTCGCTGAGTTATTCGTTTACTGCCGAAAAGTTAGAGAAAGGCACTGAAAAAGCATGTGACAATCCTTTTTCCTACAAAATGGCTACATGCCCAAATCTTGAAGCAAAGAGTTCAGTCTTTAATGGGTCCCATTTAATTCATCGCAAGTGATATCCCACTTGCATATTTTATGACAAATTCAAAAGTAAGTAATTCATACGATAAATACTAGCGCAGTGGAGAGCACAAAATGTACTTTTCATGTTGGCTATGCCTATCGGTTTGCATCATGACGAATTTCTTGATTTGTCATTGAAACTATCTTGGAGGCAAGCGCAGCAATTCATATACAAAAACACATGACGCAGCTATAGCCTGGTTTCGAAAAAAAGCTTTTTGAAAGCGCATACAAAACTTAAGAACTTCTTTCTTGCAATTAAATATAAATGTGAAAGGAGAGAGATTTATATGTTTAGCATTTTACGCTTCACGCGGGTGGCAGAAAGAGCGGGACAAAAGGAGAGAAAGCGAGAAAGAGGTGAGTATTTAGTAGTGCATTAGCGGGTGAAGCTCATTGTGAACGAAACTACTGCATGAGGTTCACTGCTGAAGATGCGTTGCATTGGCATCACAGCAACCGGAACACACAGTAGTCAATCAACTTAAAGGCTACAGCTTCTGTGCACTTATTAAACTTTTAATTGATATCCTCTACGATAAGATGCATTTAGCATTTCCGCTTTTCTCTAAGCACACCTTGAAAACTCTGAGCGACTATTAATCTTTATCCTTTTTTCTATTCTTTTCACTTTTTGCAATATGTGCCTTTACACGATTAACCGGAATTATGTAATGACCGGAGGTGATTTGCCTGATGGGATTATGACCACTCTTTGGGGGGAATCCCAGTAATATGTTATAATATTATCACTACATGGAATGTGCTTGATGGTTGCTTCAAAAGGTTGGAAGATCTTGCTTCGTTCGAATCTTTAATTTTTGACATTATCTGCCACATATCCATGATTAAGACTTGCTTTGACATGTTACCACAAACATGGGAAATTTAGTCCATCTTCTGAAATGAAACTGATTCATCGCGGTCTTGATCCCTAAGCAAAACATCATCGCTCAAATTATATTATACGCAAGATATAACTTAACATGAGTTATGCAGTTTGCTCACTTATTTCTATTTCGTATCAACGGTTATCGTGAAACGTTTGACTTCATTTTCAAAGAGGATTTGTTATATCTATCATGGCTAAAAATTTCATAAGGTATCGGTTTAAAGCTGTATCAGTATTCTTTCTCTGTTAAATCGTAGCTCAATTCTAAATGCTGCAATAAGTTAGTAAATTCGTTTCAACAGAACTAAGCTCGTTTTTCATCTTCCTTTGCCGATTTGTACCGTTCACTTCAAATTTTTTCTTTGTTCGTTCTTGAGAAAACCTCCTTTTTTCTTTTCGCTGACGTCATAATATATTACTGAATGAGAAATAATCATTTTGCTCTTATCTATCATTGATGAAGACCGGTGAGGGCATTGTGATGAATGATATTAAAGGAGTTATGGAAAATATTCCACTTGAATTGTGCCTCTTTATTTTAGCGTCGTTTTCACGATCGACCCTTTTTGATTTCTGCGAAAATCTCCCACTTCTCTTTCAAGTCATCGAAGCACTTTATGTGAGTTCTCTTTTGAGACTGGAAATGATAACGGAACTTTACTGATAGGGGATGTCATCATGTTTTCACAGAGATAAAGATGACCATTGAATATTCTCGTCAATTTAATCTTACATGAGGGAGTTTATCAGCCTATACGCACTTCATTTATCGCTAATTTCGACTAGTCACTTAATTTGTGCATTTAGTTTGATAGTGATTGGGCAATTGATAAAAAGAAACATTAAAAAAATTACTTGCTTACAATTAATTTGCATAAATAAGCAAAACTTTTGTTATCATTCCTAATTGCTTCATAAGTTGAAACAGTTTAATTGCTATATTGAGAAGTCTATATTTTCTTCTGAGGAATGTATTAAGATACACTCCTAACATTTACTCTAACCACTATAATACAAAGAAATCTGATTTTTATATGTGACATTACAATTGATTTCTTTCACTTAAATGAAGAGCGACGATAACATTCGCTCGTCGATGCATATTTCTGCGCTTTTTTGAATGTTTGGCTTAAAATTTTGCTGGTAAATATCTAAGCTATTATTAGAGGTTTTTATCTAGTTTGACATCGACACGGTGAACGGAAAAAACTTCTGCTTCTTTCGTTCAAATTTCCATGCCTTTAGCATTAAGGACTTTATTTGGAGTTGTATGGACGACCGGTTAGTTTGCAGGAAACCTATAATAGGTAATTTCAATAGTGAGGCTTCGCCGAAGAAGCCAGTGGTAAAACGATGTTCGCAGTTTGCATTAGCCAGGTACATCTCATGGCAACCGGCAGCTGTGTATCTCTCTACACTTGCCACTATCCATACATATTTGACGGCGGATTTTTTGCAATACATAGACGATGATTTTTGGGGGTTTTTGTGTAATTAGGTGCGCATATGTTCATGTCTATACTATTGTGATTTTGCGTTTGTCTGTTTGGTGCTTTCAATTTGTGTCTATGAAATACGCACAAAATACATTGGAATCATCTGAAAAACTTCTAAGAGGTTCAAAACAAGGGCAACCAAAGCATATGTTTAAACAAGAGCGGAAACTAACTTGATGGGGCGAATGATTTTAACCAGGTTAGAGCATCTCTATTTCCTTTATTGCAAAGTGGTTCGAAATAAATGGCTAGATCATTGCTTATATATGATCAGTAACTTACAATTCTATTATTTTTATTGCTCTCATCAATTTGTGCTAGAGTAAGGCAATATTACTCACCTTAGATAGGCAATGCTGACCATTAATAATGATGAGAACAATCATAGTGGAATAGTGAAATAAGAAAATACAAACGAGATGATGATTGCTCAATGAGATAAAAACTGTGCGAGTCGATATTCACAAAACTCGAATATGGCACAGATTCAACTCTCAGATTACCTCTGGAAAGGTTCACTCCCACTATCCAACTATGTCGGCATTCCTCTCTTCCACTATTATTTTTATCATGCAGGTAAAATGCTAAGAAATTTCATCACTGTCGACTGACCGCGATTTATTCAAGAACTAGTCATGATTTCATGTTACAATTATAAGGCCATTTTTTGTTAACGGTTGTTCGTTGGTGCTACTATGAGATTAGGCATAAAAACCTTTCCATGACGGAAACAGACCAAGGTGCAGTTTCATACTTATTGTTGCTTCTTTGTGGCCATATCAAATTTTTTCCATCTATAGGATGATTTTTCATAGAATTGTTTCACTGTTTCGAGTTTTTGGCCTTTTTTGATTGCAGTAAGCCTCCTTTGTTCGTAATTTCCGACCCTTCAGTCAAGAAATTGATACTAATACCTAGAAGAACGTATGAACATCAAAAGTGATACTAATCTATGAAGATTAAATTGCCAGTTTGCAATCTTTAGCTTTAATCACTACTTTCTAGGTTGTATGCCACTATTGGTTTGTAGAATCCGGATTACCTTTGAAACCATTTTGCATATATTTCATCATTAATGCACTCTCACCATAGTTTATTTAATCTCAGTAACAGCCTTCTAGTGAGTATATATTTGCCGCAGTCATCACCCCTTCGCACAGCGTTGTCTAGATGGGTGCATGGAGCAGTGTTGCTATGCCTTGTCGCATGATTTCAGCGGCTTCCGTTCCTTTATCAGATCGCTTTATCAAACGACGCATTCAAAATATGTTCATCTTTGGTGGGTCGTCGTCTTAGATTAGCGTTCACTTCACGCATTTCAGTCGTTTTTGTTGTATATATCGGCGCCGACCCATTTATTATTCTATTTGATTAGTATTTCACGGTGAAAGGTGCATCGGGTGAAATAGGATACGGACCCACGAAGGTCAGATTGAAATCAGTGAACGGTGTATATATTCTTATGTGAATAATATCTAACCTACTGGACCACCGATCGACCGACTTCTGAAAACTTTTTTGGTGCATTTCGCACTCAGGTTACAACGCTCTTTCGACACATCGTCGCGTCACTTTGCTGCGTATGGAGACTCACTCACTTACTCACTCACTCAGTCACTTCACTCACTCACCTCCCCATTTACTTACTAACTTATCTACTCGCTTGCTCGCTTACTTATTCGCGCACTGATGCAGTCGCTCACTCACTCACTCGTTCACTCACTCATTCCTTCACTCATTCATTCGTTCCCTCATTAGTACAGTAGTCGACATAGAGTGTTGCTTTATCCCTAATTAACAGATGGATCAACTATGTTTTGCTTTACTGGATTGCCCTACTAATATCCTATATATTGCATTTCCAGAATTCCTTCTCGAACAACTCCTAGCCATCTAGACGACACTTTGTTATTCCTTCACTATTAAAGTTGTACTGAACACTTCCTATCCACCTTAAGTCCACGTTGCTACTCGAGGTATTATTACTTCATGACTAAAGCACTTAGTGAGCATATTCGTTCTATGTGTGTATTGCAAGTTTCAAGGTGTTGTCATCTAATGTGTAGCCTATGTAGGAGTTTTTGTAGACACGCGAAATGCGCTTGTAAGACACGGCATCACTTCCATCTGCCACCTCTTACGAACATGACCCATAAAACTATCATTGTCTGCTGTGCTGAAAAAATTTGGCAGGAAAAGGACCGATATATATATTTGCATTTCTACCGTCCTCAAACTTTTTTTTATTGTTTTGAGTATTTCAGATGAGATATCAATTTTCGATTGAGAAGTTAACAATTAGTACGGATGTTTGACATTCAATACTGACAGTTATTATGGATGATTTCCATAGAAGAATGCTCATTTAATTTTGCCTCCCTCTCTTTCAACTTTCTAGCTACCTACATAAATTTGCTCAGTAAATTTATAACACGTTGAATTAACAGCCGTCTGAAAACGGGCCGACCACTCAGGGAGGAGCGATTTTACTAGACATCCGCCGTGTGCTCACTAATATATTTGCAAGGAAATCACACTTGGATTGGATAACTCTTGTCAAGAAGTAATTCAAGTGTGAGAAATTGAACATAAAAAATGAGGTGGCAATTTGGGGAGCGGGAAAATCATCGTAGAGTCATGCATAGAAGACTGCAGTGAAAAAGTTGTGGGCTGTCTCTTATACGAAAGAAAGAGGCAGTTTTTTGCAGGGAAGATCCTATTCGTGAGAGGTAGGTTGAGTCCAACAACAAAGTCTAGGATCATGAGCAACGTGCCTGTTGGGAAGTCAAAGTTGTGAACGGAAACCGTAACAGGAAGAACGTTTTATCATCGAGGGAGGGTGGAAAGTCGTAGTGGTTTCCTTAGGAAATGCGAATCCTGCTACGCTTCATATCCTTTATCTTTGTATCAGCGAAAGCTCTATAAATCATTTCGTTATTTATTTTCCATTTTAATTTTCATTGGTTACGTTTCGTCCAATGAGTATTTTATTTTGCATCTGATATTTGCACGAATCATGAGACTTCTTTCAGTTCACCCTTTCCCATTCCTGAAGCACAATGCTGTCCAGAGACGATCTTTTTCGAGAAGAGGCACATCACAGTTTTCACAGACACTGCTTTCAGCGCCATGCCGATGTTCTTGAGTTTTTTCGGGCATCTTCAACATCTCTGTTAGCCGTTCTTTATTTGGGAAGTGAATTAGCATTCCTATAAAGCAATAATGGCACATTGAAAATTGCAGAGTGCGCATATTCTTTCTTTGAGCGTCTCCCTGCAATATAAAAAATGCATTTTAAACAATTTCAAATACTTGAAGACGGCTTTTAATTTTGGCAGCTTATCGTTGCATAGATTGCTCATACTGTTGGTGATTGTATTGAAATTTTAGATTGATTGGTTAACATACTATAGACGAAAGATGTAAGTAGCTGTGGTATTGTAGGGTCGATAGTGCGGCAAAGATGTGCGCGCGTCTCGTAACTCCTCTCTGTACTTAAAACGTCAGTGGTAAAGCAAAAGCACCTGTTAATGATTATTAGGTGAACAGGAAATAAGGTTTTGTGTTATTATTGTGTTGTTTCCTCTGCTGTGTGTTTTTTCATAACGGCGGGGTTTATGTATTTGAATGCATGTTAGTGTCTGCATTTGCAGTAATTCGGCATTAGAACTATTGAAGCTCGAGTTGCGGAAATTGGTGAATATGGTATATACCACAGATTGACAAGTTATTATAATTCTTTGCGCTTATCCCACCGATTTTGAAAGGATTTACGGAAATTTGATGATGCCAACAAATTCGCATACATTTACACTGGCTCGGTTTTCATTCTGGACTCTTTGGATCGCAGAAGAATCTTTGTAAAAGCTTTGCGCGAATTATGGGAGCGATGAAAGTATGAGCGAAACACCTGAATCATTTCAAAGATATCTTCAACTGAGCAAGCATTTTCCAAGGTATATTGGTGGATCGATTAGATCAACGATCATTAAGTCTTATTAAATGAGCGGATTCAGCTAGTAGGGTATCTGAAGACAACTCAGCCAGTTGAATGCTACTTCAACGCACAAATAAACGAACACACAGATTCATGCACGCGTGAACTCAAGGGCGAGCATCGGCTAATATTATGATATGTATATTATTGTTTATACTTCATTATTTATTGTCTATTTATGAAACTGGATGCTCTGAAGGGCGAATTCGCAAAAGCGCATGTCGTAACGTCTGATGCGCATTTCCCTTTTTCAGATTTCGTTTAGCTGGGAAATTCCTTTTAGTAGCAAGCAGTTACAGAAACTATCGTGATTATGACATACGAGTAAATGTGTTGTGTATATTCTAATATGAATTCAATTTCTTGAAGGTAACTGCGAAGCGATACAATACTTCGAATTGAATCAACGCCAACGTTAGTGCCATCTTATCGGATATTTCAAACTACTCTTGAATTTACATCATCGAATGTAAGTTTAGTAGAAAATTTCTGTGGAATATTAATAATGAACTGTAGTGATTTATAGACGCATTTTCGTTGCTATGAAACTATATTGACGGATTAGAATAACATTACTATCGTACTGGTTCTTCCTTTTAAACTGGCTAAGATTCTGAGAAAGTATAAAACTTATGTGACATAAACAAATGATAAGATTCAATCATTGTCTGTTTTATTAAACGTATGATAGTGTGAGCCATCTTCGAGTTTTTATAATAAATATGTGAAACGTAGAATCATGCGTTATGATTATTAAATAACCGACGATTCAACGTTCCTTTAAACCGTAAATGTTTTGAACATTTTTTGAAATGTTTTTGATTCGCAATTGGATTTTAAGATTAATTTGACGTGAAACAGAAATGTGAAATAATAACCGATATTTGAAGATCAATTTGCAATGGGATTCATTAAATATTTTCAGCAAAAGGTAACTTTATAGGCTATGCTTAAAAGTAAATAGTGGTAAAATGTTAGGAGAAATTGAGAAGTAAAAGCAAAAAAAGCGCATTGAAAATTGCAGCTTCATTGGCTGAGGCTTTCCAGCTTTCAGCCTTGTTGCCAGCATAATGCTCTAGTGCAATATTTAACTAATACCCATAATTTCATAAATTGCTAAAGGGGTGAGGAGTGAGCGAAGGGTTGTCGTGTTTTCTTGATATTGTTGAATCGGTTATGCGATGCTGTTGATATCAAATATATTATGTTGTTGGTCAAATCACTAAGTGAAACGTATCATGCTGACGAGTTCTGATATAGAGTTGGCTGAATGAGCTGAATTTTAGCTGAATTTTCCAAATTAATCGATCAGCAAATTTTGAAATGTGGTTTTTTTTTTTGATTCAGGCGGTAACTTCAGACCGATCTCTCCATAACAGGTTTTGATGAGTTCTAATTTTTTCAATTTTCTGTAAAATTTATCCAGCGATTTTTACAGTGTTGTTAGCAAAATTTTTATTTTTCATTATTCTCAATTAGTGGAATGAATATCTTCGAAAAGCTTTTTAAATTACATTATTCATCGTTTCATTGCAAACAGTCTATCGTTTTATCACTTATTGCGATTTACTTAATTGCTTCTTGATAATCAGTCGCCGCATTCGATGCGTACAATCCTTAATTTTAGTGATGTGAAAACACTAATAGCTCTTCGCTACTCTCACTGAAAATTTACATCAACACTTCACTTAATTCGCCCACTCATTGCTTCACCTGAAAATAATTAAGCCATCACTTTCACATACTTTAGACACTGCGACAACGGGTGCCGACAGGAAATGGAGCTTTTACCTCTCTAATAGAGTACCTTAATCTGCTCGTTCATTTATACCTCTCACTTCCGCTTACCATCCATGAAGATATCAAGTGAATCGCAAATTAAAACATCGGCCATGTGCTTAGCTCCGCATATGATAATATTGCATCCAGGCTCATGTAAAACATTTGGTCTAACAAGCAGTGTGTTACAATTACACAATTTTCTATCGTGGAAAGAAATCATTTAAAGCCTTCATTTGGAGGCATGAAAAATTTTCAGCGTTGCTTGTTTTGCAATAGTTTTTTAGCTTCTTCTAATGCCCTTGTCTATGTATGTACTGACATCCTCGCCTTGAAGGATTTTCAAACGGCAGTTCTGAAAATTTTGTCGAACTACCGAAGTAAGATTCATAAGAAAACACTCATAGAAAAAAAAATCGTTGAAAATGTAGGACGTAAATGTTTACAATGACTTTCGAGGCGTTCGTTATAGCGTTAAATATGGTCGATTCAAGCATAGCCTTATTGTTTGCTTATTTTATTGAATGACGATTTCTAAGCAAGTTGACTGTTCTCGTTCACTGAATGCAACTTCGCCAACTATATTTAATGACATCCATTTATTTGAATTAAGTTCTCAAACCCTACGTTACATTATAATGGTAATTTAACGTCTGTATTGTCTTCTTCAATGTCTCTTTATTACCTTGCGTGCGCCCTGCTTTAGAAAATTACATCGAACAGCTGAAGCGAAAAACCTGTAGATTTATTCCACAGGATACAGGTCGAATCAAGAATCGTATTATAAAATTAGCGTTTAAGGGTCTTCATTTTTAACTAAATTTTAAGTTTTTTTTGTAGTTTTACATGGGACTTTCGCTACAGGCTGAACTGTTTTAAGTAAGTAATTTTGCAAGATTACACAACATTATATCAGCTTACCAGGAGCCCTCCAAAACCCCCAATTGGCAGTTTACGCAATTTTGTGTTATCCGACTTGATCATCTGCTCACAAGTATGCTTCGATGCCTCATTTTAAGATAGCAACGATCTTCGGTATTATCATTTTGTTCGTTTATTCATCATCAATGAAGCATTCGAAATGTCTCACCATGTATTATTGCAGATTACTTTCACAACACAAAAAAAAGTCAGCAGTTCTCACCTAAAAATTATTGCACAAAGCGACCCTAAGAAGGTAACTTGCCGACCGGCGCTTTTATCGCGTGATACTTTTGTCGTTATCTATTTTTCTAATGACAACTTCCCCACTTTTATCCATTATGTTGCAATTTTATGGGCATGTAGCCACTCGTCGATATTGCTTAAACGAATGTCTGAAGGAATGCTCTAGTTGTTGTAAGTGATTACGGTTCACTTTGTTTATAATTTCTTCACGTTCCCGTCATATGGATAATCCAGGATTTGTGGCAGATCTTCACTGCATCCATAAAAGAGTCTAAAATGTATACTCTTAATATGACAAATATTGCTAAGTGCATACGTCTGCTGATATACGAGAGCATTAGTGAAAAGTTAAAGCAACCAGGTTTTTTGTTTTTCCATGTGCTATTGCATTATGGGATAATATAGGTTCTCGGTGTACCTATTCGTGTAGTTCATTTTATATTGACCACAGTTAAGCCGCAGTAGGCTCCTTTTTCGACCCTTTTAATGCAGCCAGAACTTGAAACAATCGACGAAACGCGCCAGTGCAGCTGTCACGACATACGCTTTTGTATGCCTCATCTGACCACCCAATTGTTTAAGTTGCCGACAAGTAATTAATATATAACATATTGCTTCCTCTTTGCAAATAGATGCATCACTCGAACAGATTTTCTGCAAAAGATTCCTTTTTTGTGATATGATTAGTGTAAATGAGCGCAATTTTTTTCCCCCGCTCTTGAACGTCTGTAGACTTTTTCGAACACGATCCTGGCGTGAAGAATGGTATAGAAGGCCTTGTGGTATAGATTCCACCCACCGAATTTCACCACTACAGCTTCGACGTTTCCCCGAATTTGAATTACTGTGCAGGTAGACAGACACAGACGTATATGCACATAGTGGAAGTTGCTTTGATATGCTTCGGCAAAACAAAGCAAATTTGCAAAAGCACATAAAGCGTATTTGTTTGTTCGAATACTTGTGCGAGTTTTTCAAATGCTTATTTTGCAGCGATACTGAAATGAAATATTTGCGAGGGAGCGACTAATAACTGCATTAGCACTTCCTCTCCTTTCGCTCCCCATAGTAGTGCTCTAAAAGGGAATAAATGAATATAGAATAAGGTGGTTTTGCAAAATTTGAGTTGTGGCCGTTCTATAGGCGCCTTAACCCTATCTTAGGTGGTGCGGGAAAGGGATATGGCACGGAATAAGCTTTATGCATTCTAGAAATCGGTATGGTGAAGACATCCAGGAATCTTTGTATGTCGTGCATCGAGTTTTGTTGATGGAGTGATTCTGTGAAGGACTCATTTGTTTTATAACGGAAGCAAACAATTTGGATTGAGCACGCTTAGAGAAAAACCTTTTTTGCTCGCTTCGCTTTTGCTCAAACGCGTAATCTTCGAATATGGCAAACCTTTAGAAGCGCTAGATGGGAAACCAATTTTGGAAGAGACATCTTCCTTCTTATATTTTTAAGAATTTGCATTTGGAAAAACGGTAGGAGCACCGAAGATATTTGTTTTCTGCGATTAGGGGAGGCGGTTAGGGAGAGGTTGGAAAGGGAAGGGGAGGAATAAAGATTTGTTAAGTATTGACTGCTAAATAGACGTCCACGGTATTAAAACTTCGCGGGAAACATATCATTCTGTCTATTTTCTTCCCTTCTCATTTACAGATGGCGTTTATCTGAATTCAACCGAGTGCATGCTGATCACAGTAAATTTTAGGTTTCTTTCTTTAATGATTTCATAGGTTTCTTTTGGAGTAATGAACAATATGTAAACACATATGCGTGAACACATCGCATTCGCATTAATCCTCCATAATGCAAATTGCAAAAAGAACGTCAAAACGGATTTGCTCCATTGGAGTACTTTATGTAAACAACTTATGCAATTTGTTGAATATGCCTTCTTGAAGAACCATTTTGCACATTCTTTCGAGTTGTATTTCATTGTTGAGACTCCAGAGTTGTAATCATTGTTTTGCTCGTTCGTATATGAAACATTGCAATTAATATTGCAAATCTACTCTATAGTTTTATTAAGATGTTCTTATGGATTATTTATTGTGATATTCTATAGAACGTTCATAAATCAATGAATTCTTCGAAACAATAAAGTAAATATTATTAACTCGTTTACTCGAAAGTATTCACTGTCCATAACTAAGATCTATAATTGCAATATATTGCATATATAAAAGGTGGTTATGTAATAGTGAAATATAGTACAGTTTATAAAATCCTCGTAAATTAATAATATTAAATATTAGTTCTCTTGAAAAGTGCACAAGCTACTCAGTCTCTTTCCCTCTTCCTTTCCTCCTCTCCGTCTCTCATTGTTTTCGCTCTCCGTCTCTTTCCTCACTTAAATGGAAGGGTGGATGGTCTGAGTGAAACAATGGGTGGCGTTGTTGTGATCATTTTGCTTGTAATTTCATCTGTTTATGTACTTATCTTTAAACTATGTTTAGTCAGCATCGTTTAATTTTCCTTATACGTTTCTTTTGAAGGAAAGCACATCAGATGTACCTATGAATGAATTTATCAGTTCAATTCTTGCATTATTTCCTGCAATAAACGAGGTAATATTGTGGATTGAATGAGCTAATCAAGCATAATAATAGATACTGTCTGGTGGAAATGAGTTGATGGCAAATGGCAACTGCAACGAATGTCGACATTTTGAGTGACGAATAGAGGGAAGGGTTTAATCCACGCCTGAGGGGTGATGTGGTGTGCCGCTTTAGCAATGTTTATCGTGTGCGTTCTATTCGAGTTAAGCCCGCTTCTCAGAGGACTGCCAAAATTTATATGAGTTATCGAAGTGTTCGAGTGTGCTCCTCACTGAAACACTCAAATGCCTCTTACTCTCAACTCGATCCACTATCCTAATGTCCGATGCTCAATTCACCAAGCACTTGCTCCGCTTACTGTGGTGCTTTCATGTACATTATATATATATACATTATATGTACATATATACATTATATGTACATTATATGTACATTATATGAACATTATATATATATATATATATATATATATTTATATATATATATATATATATATATATATATTACTTGACGCTGTGCCGATTGTAGGCTACTGCATTTTATTGTTAGCAGATGAGTTGCGGAGCAGTAAAAATTTAATGAATTTTTGTCAAACTGTACGTATACAACTAGCTGATGATGTTTTCTTGTCTATCAACCTGCCTTGTCTGTGAATTTATAGGACTGATCGTGAAAACATTTAAGATAGGTGAGATCCCGCTTTGCAGCCTTGACAATATGACTTAATCGAGTGCAATCTATAGAATGGGAAATTTCATATCCGTTTTTATTCAATTCAATACCTTCTGTCGCTACCAAACTTCAGCGTATTACAAATACTATTATGATCCGGTCTTCATAGATCAAGCATTTACAACTGTGACCGCAATTTGCATCCCGAGTTCTTTATTGGTTGTATCAATCCAATATCGTAATCAATCGAAGTTTTCAAGGAGGCTTAGTCTGTTGTTTTCTCATTCGAACTTAACTGGTTTCACGATATTCACCAAAGAAGCTACTGTTGAAATCGCTTTGTTTTGTGCAGATTCGATTGTTTAATATATATATATATATATATATATATATATATATACGTACATTTATGTATATAATTTATTTAATTATTTATTTGCTTTTTGATAGAAGAAAAACGAGTGAAAGGTGATTTATTTCTATTCATTTAAGTTTTTATACTCAAGTATTTCACATACTGTCCCGGTGAAATGAATCTCGTCCTTTATCCTGTAATAAGGCTTAGTGTGTTTTCTGTACAATTCTTATATCTACTATGCAGCCTTTTTTATGACATGTTACTTTCCTAATTGATGTGGAACAATATATCTCCGCTAAAACATCTAAAAACTTATGCACAAAACATAAAAATGGGTATTGTTGCTTAGCAAAAATTTGCACTTTGTAGCATTCGCAAATTGTTGGAGTTTTTCTTTTTAGAAGGGAAGACGGGAGTATGTTAGCACTCATTGAAAATAATAAAAAAAAAAGAATGGATTTTGTGAAAGTACAGAGCTCCGAACAGAGCATTATTTCAAACAGCGACTCCTTTCTATACTTTGTGAAAATATAGCCTTCTATCACCAAAAGGCAATCCTCCAGTGACCCCCATTCTACAATGCCCTCCCCTGCATTTTCGTTAAAATCAATTTGCCATATGTTTCATGGAGGAACCTCTTAGCTTTTATTTTCAAGGAATTTTTTCTCTTTTTCCTGCAGCATTCTAATACCATCGAGCTATAACTTTCCTAAATCTGAAGTGCTAGCTCCGCCTGCATGTGTGAAGGTACTCTCTTGAACTGGTATTTTCTCGATAACTTGCGAAGGTGAGAACCGCAATGTCGCGTTGGTGCTTTCGTTATAATTCTGGCTTAGCGTGAATTTTAAAATACTCGCCATTAAACAAGGGAGCATAAAACAGATCAAGTGAAGTGAATTTGTTAATCACGTTGGAAATAAAGCAATGGAATCAACTTTTCACTGCTAAACTGTGAATAACGAAATGGAAATCGCACAAGTTTTCGAAATTTTAAAATCATTTTTTATTCATCGATGTATGTCAATGGAATTAATGACTGCGATTCATTAATTCTCAGCGGTCGTGTTGTTTACTGTTTGGATAATAAATTGATAGTGCTCAAGAAGCATCTCTAAATTAAACTCTCGCCTCTTAGAAATACAGCGGATATTAGGTTTTAAGCGCCATTAACTCTTCTTGGGATGCTCAAGCGGTCGTATGATTCACTCCTTGAAATATCCCTCCAGAAAGTTTTGAAGGCATTTTCGAACTCCACTGGGCAGAAATGGATTTTGGTTTTGATGACATTTTTTCAGACGACACTGTGCTTTAGTCCAACTTCTATTGTCTTTTCATATTACCATGTTTATTTTGCGCCTCTGAAAATTTCACATGAGCTCGTTGTGGTGACGCTATTTTTTAACGCATTTATGTGTGTCTGTGTCTGTTTGCTTGCCTGTGTGCTCGGCAGTTCCATCTTTGAGTGTAGCCCCTAGCCTACACCAAATGAACCTAAACTGTTTTCCCCAATTCTTGTGCTATTGATAATCACTAAGATGATTTACTAACGACTAAAAATACCCCAGTCAAATATTGGTCAAACACGGCTCAGAATCGAATCGTTAATTGAAGGTTTCTATGAGCGGGTAGCATCGTATGCTTGTTTCTCTAACCGTTGATAAGTGAAGAAATTTTGCGAGAGTGTGAAAGCAGTTTGAATTGCTGAAAAATAACGCCTCTGAGGTATTAAATATCGCATAGTTTACACTCAGCATTATTTGTTCCATCTGAGCGTATATTATTTGCCAATTTGCAAAGTTTTTATTTTTACTATTCTAAGCTTTCTCTAATCTTCTGGTTTTTTGTTGATGCCTCATAATACCAGTAGAATCTTCTTCCTCCTGTATAGGACCAGCTCACATAGACTTTTAAGGAGTTTTATTCAAAATTGATATCAATTTTTTTAAAACTGAGATTTATTTAATTTCAAGCCGTTAAAACATTAAGTACCTTATTTTAGTTTCGTTTCTTTGATATTTTACGGTTGTGAGACGTTATAGAATTATGTTTGGACAGTTTTTCAGAGTTCGCAGAGTGAAGAAGCCAATCCTGTGAGAACGCCGTGCAAGAAGATGAGCCTCACGGCGACCGCATCTGGAGCGCCGGAGGCAAAGAAATTCCGTTTATCCCTACCCACACAGGTATCATCTGTTTTTTTTTTTTAACATATTGCAAATTCAGATGCATGCGCCGGGAAGGCGTCGTTGCACAGTTGAGTATAGATGAGCGACGCTGCTCGAAACTCATCGATTACGACTTATGTATAATTGCTCATCAGTGCCGTTCACATCCGGCGTGACTCCAAAGCGAAATAGCTTCAATGGTCACATCTCGTAGAACGTTCATGAATGCTTCAAGGTTTCTCTCTTTCTTATAAAATATCCTTCTATCAAGTAGGTAGGCATGCCATGATATCGCTTGCAAAATTACCGATATATAAAATACGGTGAATGACAATGAGTTGGGATATGATTAGCCTCTCGCCGCCACCACTTCGTTTTTCCACCTCGCGAGCAAAGTAGTCGTGACATATGGTTGGACATCAGAGTGACGCTGCCTTGATTATCGTCATCAATCAACAAATTACGTCCCACCGATGTTTTTTCTGCAATCGCTTATATTTAGCTTTCTCTATACAGCGGCTTACTATAAAGCTTATGGACTCCTCATGTAATGCAAAAATCGAATATTTATTTACGTTAAAATTTGTTTATTATGAAACTTGTTCATATTTTCTCAGTTTTTCCTTCTCATGAGCTTTTCCTTATTTCTGTTGAAATTTTTTTTTCTCTCGACTCAATCAAGCACATTTTGTTTCATTTTTTAATAATGAAATATTTGTATGTTGCGAAAGTGAACAATTGTTCTCAACTATGATTCGCATATTTCATGCAAATTGTGTCATTATGGTTTCGTTTTTTTATAGTTCTGAAATTTTTCGAAACAATCGCATACAATTTTTTCTCATACAGTCAAGCAATGTCAAACCAAATATATACAAGATATAAAATCCAGATGTACCTAATTATGTTTGATAGGGAAAAAGTGGAAATTGAAAGGTCCGCACGGTCGTTCGTTTGTTCAGTAGTTATTTACATTTCTGTTGTATTTCCCTATGGAGTGCTGTCTTCAAATATTTTTTTTTTCGAATGTACCTCAACTGATCTTTGAAATAGGTTGTAAACTAAAATGCTCAATGTTGTGGATGTATAACAAATTTGAAATAGATGTCTAAATGATCTCTTGCGCTCTTTGGAAATTTGCATATGGCATTGTTGACGACTTCAGTGAAACCATCGGCAGTTTCAAGCGGAAAATCAAGCGAAAGTGACAAAATTTGTCAGTATAATCTACATCATAGCATGACCCCAATCATCCCTCATTTCGATGAAGTAGCTTTGAAATGAGTCATCAACAGTTCAAAATTATGTAAACATTTTATACCGATCACGTGCTCAATTTTCTCTGTTTGAGTCGCAAAGAGATGAATATTCTGTTAAATGGATTTAAAAACAGTTGCATCAGTTATATCTTCCACAATTTTCTGTAAATTGGTGAGTTATTCGTGCAACAAAGGTTTCTCAGGTAATTTTCATTCTGTTCAGGTGGTTGTAGAACGACCTGTTTTTACAAGTAGCCAAAGTGCTTCGATATCGGACATAAGCAGCGGTTTGCATTCACCAAATGAGCCATCGCCGTTGCCTTCATCCACGTCGACGATTAAGGAAGAGAATGAGGATGCGGACCTTTGTGGTGATGATCTAAAGCCGTTGTTGACGAATGGACAGAGCCTCGTCGATGTGCTATCCACAGCCATGATGTTCCAGGCTAACGCTCTCCTCAAGGTCCGTTTCTTTCATATTTAATCTTTGCAATATTTCGTTATCTTTTTTTACAGTAGTTGCATTTTGTTTTATTTATCATATAAATCAACAATTGTAACTATGAGGAATTTCAATTCTTTTTTCCTGTTTTCCACTTTCCTTCTCCCATGGGTTCAAAAGATTTCTATTGCCATAACGTCTGTCCATTTTTGAAGGAAGGCAAGTACTGCAATATTACAATCTTTTTCTATCTTTAAGATGGCGGTGATTTCTCATAGAAGTGTGAAGCATTTGTCGACTAGAATGCGTATTCGCGCAAATTTCTATTGCAGCCTTATTTTCTTAGTTGTTAATTCTACGTAAGTTATTGTAATTTTTAAGCTTTCTCTTATAATTTCACTATGATTTCCATTCCGTTGGGGTTTTAGCTCTGAATTAGTGACAATGAAACATATCAAAACTCTGATGCAATAAGTCGCATTTTTGTTAGATATCTCTAAAGTTGTCGATTATTCCCATCTAAACAGTTTTATTTTTGCAACCCCGACAAAGCAATAAATAAGCGGTGCAATGTTACAATGGATTTTTTATAGGTTGTTCGTACCGATAGATTTTATCTGCAATAAATGCACAAAAAAAGGAATCAAAAACGCTCATATCCATCACAAAGATTTCATTGCAACTTATTACTGCGGTCCTTATTTTTCTTTTGTTCAAGTACGCTTAAATATAGTGATAGTGAAATAGTGAAATTTAGGAAGATAGTGAAATATTTAATCATAGAAGATAGTGAAATATTCACCTTTGGCATAAATTTTTTTAGTTAGTGAAATATTCACCTTTGGCATAAATTTTTTTAGTAGGTTTTTAGGAAGTGGGCAGTCAAACAAAACAAATAACCTCGTATTTTTTTGCAATCTGGTCAAAAATTTGCTACTGTAATATATCTTTAGCATTCTGGAATTTTCATAGTGTTGAATTATCGCTTATAAACACGTATAATAAAAATGTTGGAAACCATAATGAACAACGAGCAGCACCTTTTAATTGCATCAAATATACTACTTTGATAGTGGAAACCAAGCAAAATAAAGTATTATTTATGGAAAATGAAAGAATCGAACTTTTGTATTATTTTCTATGATTATATCAGTGCTGTCAAAAAACATGCAAGTGATATTTAATGAACATAACGCTTAATGAAATTAAATACAAAGCGCGATGTATAAACACCATAAATTGTCTTTTGTATCACAATTGCATTCAGCTAAACGAAGATTCATAAAGAAAAAAAAGACAAACTTTTATTCACTTCTGTGAAATTACAGATAAGTTAAACTCCAGAGAAGAAATATAAAGCATGCTTGCGGTATTTTTTAGCAAAAAGGAATAAACACTTTCAAACAGACAGTGTTGTGACGTTGATATATGGAAATTGATGTCCCGTAGACAAGAGTGCCTCTTTCCCTTATCCCCCTTTATAGATTTTCTTCTTGGTATGAACTTTCGTAGATTTTTCTGCCGCAAAACTTGCAGCTTGAAGTGCTAATTTTCATATTAGTGGATGAAACTTATTTATGAGGAATCCGTTATTGAAAAATGCCATTTTGAAAAGAAAAGGCGAAGATGTCTTAAAAATTGCAACATGTCTTATACATTTTAAAAACATGAATGTATAAAAATGAAGTGAAAAGCGTTCATGTAGAAAAGTTAAAAAATAAAGAATTAAACCACGCTGCCAAACCAATCCAAGATCATCATTAATAGATGTGGAGCGCGAAAGCGGTCAATCATCACTTAATTAAGTGAGTTTTTGAGGATGGCACTGGCATTACCATTGAAAAGAACGCTAGGAATTAGAACTTATAGTAGAGGAATCAGTCAACTTTGCCCACATTTCTTCAAGGTAGCTAAGAAATCTCCAAAGACCTTCACATCACATGAACCTGTCATGTCTAAAGTAATACAATTTCTAGCGAGTGCTGTATGAAAAGGACACTCATATACCGCGAGGTGGCCGAATTTCTTAATAAACTCAAGAAATTCGGCCTCCTGTCTAGATCAGGAATGAATTAAATGGTATAAACTGAACAAAATATTGAACCACGAATTCGAAAAGATATTAATTGAAGTAGTTGTCAAATAATAAGTCAACTGCCTAAACAACCTCTGAAGGAATCAAATATTTATGAGTAAAACGGTTAAAACTAACCCCTAAAATTGAGCATTTAAGCAACGAGCAATCCGAAGATTTATTTGACGCATCCTTTTATATGCGACGGTTGTGATCACAAAAAAAGGGGGATGACTATCGTAGAGATGAACATTTTGCAATCCATTCAGCTTTAGAATTTTCCATTCACTGAAAGTAGACCTTGTTCCTCGAATTATATGAAAATATGAAACTGGAAGTAACATGGTGCATATATGCGTTTTAAATGGATTACAGTTTGATAGCGATACGGTAATCGATGTTAACCACATTTGTTATGCCACATACAATCACCTGCTATCTATGATCCTGCTTTCTCTCTTATTACTCATATAAAAAAATAACTGTCTTACAAAATTGCAAAAGCCAATTTATGAGTTTTTCACTGCTCACCACTAACCTCAAGGCCTTTTTGTATTCACTTTTCTGGATTATTTAAACGAGTTGACTCCATAGATGATTTTAAAATATTCCAAATGAACGGATTTGGAAAGTTTCGGCAGTTAGAATTATTGTACTTCAACATTTTGTTTACTTTCACGTTCATTGACATCACAAATGATCAATTTTCGTAAAACATATGTTGATTCATCATCAATTTCTATCAGTCGGAAAAGTTTGCGATGGCAAACTCACAAGATCCTGTTTTGAAGGAAAGCTTAACCAGATAGGCAGACGCAAACATAGCCCGACTAGGGGATAGGCAAATTCATTTGAAACATTCATCATGTCCGGATCGATTTGGAATCACATATGGAAGGATGAAGTAGGATGCATAGAGGACGAATCCTCGAAATGCTCGTTGTTTCGATCGAACAAATTCTTTTCAATGAGAGATTGCATATGGTTACAGTGGTGAATGCATTCTGGAATTTTCGCTTCGAGACTCTCAATGGTTTTGGATCACTGAAGTGTCTCTAGAAAGTGCAGTGATGGGACTTTTTAGCGTTGAAGTAGTCGGAAATCTTCTTTATAAGTTGGGCGTTCCCAAATCCGAACAAGCCAATCATCTTCGGGCCTTTTTTTTGCTGATGGGGGATTGTTGTTTGTTCCATTTTAAACTTAGAGGAGCACAAACGTCTTAGGATAAATAGCATCCGATGATATAGACTGCATTCTTTTTGAGAGGTCGAAAAAGATAGAAAAGAATATGCCATTCCATGCAAATGGAACCTTTCTAAATTCACTAGCAGAAAATGCCACTATATATCTCACTGAAAATGTAAAGCTGACTTTTCTGGATGATGGAAGTGATGTGTGGATGCAATTGCCCTTTACTTAGAGCAGCGTATTTGATCGACTGCACTTACTGAGCATAGAGGTTCATTTTTCATATATGGATGCAAATAAAAGATATACTACATCATGGGCAGCAGGTGCGAGCATATAGCCTAGACAAATCGAACAAGCGCATTCATGTCAAAGAGTTCGATCTTTTATACTATGAATGAAATTCATAAAGTCAGTCGAGGATTTTATTTAAAAAGTTGGAGAACTTCGAGTGAAATTTTAACAGATCCGATTATCGAACATCAAATCAAGTGGAAAGTATGACTTCCATTGAATAGATATCAAGAATGAGGTTGTAGGTGTGATGAGTGATGTTATAGCTGGAGGTCCAACTTCTGGTAATCATCATTATCAAGGAACATATAATCGTCTAGGATTGTGGCGAATTTTTTTAAACCTTCAATTTATTGGAGTGCCATCGCATGCAGGCATTTTTCTCGAATCGGGGATAATCCTCTTTTTTCAAATTATAGTAGCTGAAGAAAGTATATGTATTTTTATATGTGTGTGCACATTATGAGACAATGTCATTAACATGATTTGATAAGAGAATCGCCTCAAAATTTCGTCTCTTATTAGCATTTTACATCCATCTCCATACGGGATGCTCCCATTTCCGATACTTCGAGAACTATATCCAAACTTCTTCTTCTTTATCGCCTTGGTTAGTCATTATGTTTGCTTATTTCCTATGCTTTTCAAGCGTTTCCGCAAATTCTTGAGTAATATTAGCAAAGGATGGAAATAGCAAGACGTTAGACAACATCTTCTAGATAGTGTTATCAATTATATAGTTTGAATCTGATCCGTGATTCTTCTACGTTTGCTGCGACCAAATTGCAAAGTTTTTGGTCTTTGCGCGTATGGTCTCTAACTTGACTACATTCGATGACCTTTGTTGTATTCGAGAGTCGGATGTCCTGATCGGACTGACCAGTGGCATGTCTAAAATATTGTAGACATGACAACTGCCATGGTTGCCAGTTAAAGCGTGAAGCTATTGTCATCAAAATCGTTGTTTGTTAAGATTAGAGCTATCTGAAGATCAGATTTTCGACATGTGCACACTTTCAGTGCTCAATGAAGTAACACTATTATCCTCGATCTTCATAAGGAGTCGTTGATACCTGGCATGAAACCCTTCCTCTTCGACGGTTTAATCCCAGCCTTTGATAGACCTCAAATTTTTCGAGGCAACAAATACTCCCACTCTGCACCCACATGCATTTAATGGGTTTCCTTTTGCCACCAAGAAAGTGGTAAGTGATTCTTTTTTATGCAATATTTCTATCGTAGGATCCACACTCCGCCTGACCTTCTGAAGCCATATTTTTAGTCTATGAGCTATGGCATCTTGAGGATGAGATCAAATTCTTATATGCGAATTTCACGTCCTTCGGAAAACAATTTTTTATGTAAGAATGGCAAAATTTGCCGCTTTCTGAGTATTTGTTTAGTCGATCAATCTGATTAGCAGAATTGGAAGGTGCAAAAGTGCGCAACTTCCGTTCTTGCGCATTTTCCTACCTCTCACTTTCTCCTTTATGCAAATGAATATGCAAATGTCGATGTTATCATTAACAAAGAGAGGTTTCCTTTGTGCAAAAAGCAGAGTAACTCAAATTTTCCGCTTCCGCCAAGTTCTTCAATTTCAACATTTATAAACAGCAGATTCTCCTTTCATATAAGGTTATGGTAGAATAAATTCCGCATGAAAGAGAGGAGGGCGGAGGGGAAGAGGGTGAGCAGAATAGAAGGAAATAAGAGTTGGCAATGCTGCTACATGTATGTGCAGGCTACAGCCCTCAAGTTGTAATAGTTTGAACCGATCGTACTATTAGTGTCGTTGGGTGCCTCATGGTTGATCTCTTATGACCTGATGCTGAGCAATAAAAGATTCGCATCAAATTTTATTCGCTTCAAGCTTAGCAGAACTTTATCAAAAAGCCCTTCGAATGCTAGAAGAGCCTTTTGATGCGCACACTTAAGAACATTTGAATGGTTTGAGCGTTTCAAAGAGGGCTACGAGACTATCGAAGACGATCAGTGTTAAGATTGACCGGTCGTTTTGCACAACTTCCAAAATATCTGTGAATATGCGTGGAATCATCCTTCAAAATGGAACGCAAAATATCAACGATGAGTTATCAACGACATGTGTGAAATCATCAAACCAACTCACACGATAATTCAACGCATCCTGCCCTATGTTCTAAACATGAGAAGAATGAGGGGGAATTTTTTGACTCAATTGAAGAGAGGCTGACAGAAATTTCAAAAGTCTTAAATTTTCCGTCGGCGAATACCGAAGATTTCGATAGATGCTTCCAATAATGGGAAAGTCGCTAAGGTTGTTTTAGATAGCCCAAAAGGACTATTCCCATGATGCTGGTGGGAACTAAAACCAAGAATAAGCAACTCCTTTTGACAAATAAATTCTTGGGGGCTTAGGCGGCGCCTGTTAAGAATTCTTCGCGAGCAATATACGAACAAGTTTTCGTTACAGGCAAGGATGGAATTGTTTATAGTTGTTTTATTCTTGCACAAGCCTGAAAAGCACTGAGGTGGGTTTGGAAAGGTGGATGTTATAATGAGGAGTAAAAGCATATCACTTCTCTCTTTTCAGTAGTGGTCTCTCCGATCGCACTGCACAGTGATTGATATAAGTCCTAAAATCAACAGAATGCTGTCCCGCTTTAAAAAGCCGGCTACTTTCATCAAGAGAAATGCCTGTATTGAGGTCACTAATTCAACAATTTATTATTATTTCACGTCTGCCTACTTGTTTTAATGCATATATTTGTTTTTCGCTTTATATGGGTGCTAAATCACTATTGGAGAGGGAAATAATTGAGGCGTTGTTCCTGTTGTAAAATTTACTTCTCCTTTCAACAATTCTCTGTGATGGGAAGCTTCTAGCAGTCTGCGAAGATTGCCTCAATTTTTTCTCCTTCAATAGATGCAGGAGTTCTCCTTCAAAGCTTTGAAAGTTTTCATCCGTTGTAAAGGGATTATTGCTGTTCGATATGATCGCTACTGATTTTCTTTGTTATATTGGTTGGATGCACTGAACGTTCAAAGCAATAATTCCTTAAGCTGCTCTGATAAAAATTTTCCTACAAAGTTTGGAAAGAAAGTTTTCAACTTTTTGAATTATTAAAACACTTTTTACACGATTACGTTGATGGACATATGATTACCACGTTTGTGTGAAGCAATCAACATTATTGAGCTGATCACATGAGAGGGCTTACTCAGCGATAAGCGCATCTAAGCGCTGTCATGATGATAGTACAAAAAGCTTGTTTCTTGCCGTGAGAGGGTAAATGAATCTTGGGAAAGCTTTTCAGTGGATGATACTCAACAAACAAACATCTTCCCGAACAGGCGACATCCAGAAACTATATGGAAGTATTGCTTGTTGTGAATTATCAATGAGAAGCCGCAGTCGGTAGTTGTGAATTTTATTTAAGCGATCAAAACATTAACAAGAGGACAATACACGAGAAATCGTGACATTTCTATGACGGGTATCTGAATCTTTGAATGCATTCCTTGGTTCACTCTCGAAGTTTTGATTCCAAAAGGGCGGCTATTTCCTAGTGAAAGTCAATTATATTCAAATGCCCCTCATAGCAACCGCATATTAACCTCTGAAGAAATAAAAACCTCAACGAATGGACATTATTATATGACGCCACTAGGAAAAGGTAGCATCTATTTGGCAACTTCACATTTCCGGCATTCGAACTGATAACGAGTTTTCGGATTTGGCTTTTGAGAGTGCCGCAGCGGATTAATAAGTAGTTTAAATAGTCACTCCTGCGACAAGTTGAAATATTTCACTATTTTCCGTCTCAATTTTTGATCCAATCAACCGTTGATTAGTTACTCTAAGATAGTATTCAATATTGCAAATGAAAAGATTGTACCTTTATACAATGCGCAAAATGTCTTCTCTTACCCAAGAGACCACTGAATAACGTTGCCAGAAGTATTGGCATGATGTGCATTTTTGCACCAGCTGGGTGATCGGAAGTATTGGCAAATCATCAATACTTCCGATCATCTGGTTGATCACTTGGCTGTTCATCTTGGCAATCACTTTCACGACTTGCCTACAAATAATAAACTGCGCATATCATTGCTTTCATATTTAAATTCATTCGGTCCTTCTAGCAAATGATCCACAAAAGGTTCATATCTCACCGAAGTCAATATGCCTCACCAATGTAAAATGAGAGTCGAGTTGATGTAAAATTCATAAAAAATTTTGAAATTTTTAGAGGTCTATGGATGCTTTTGATGTTGACGGAACAATGCGTGATATCAGCATATGACGAGAATATGACCACCAAATTAATACCAGCACCAATGTAATTGGAAGGTTGGGAGACGGACAGACACACATGCGCAGACAGATATGAAGACAGACACATTGCTGTAGTAAGACGAAATTCAGAGTAGCATAATTCGGCTTCGATAAAACATTTTCGATGAGGTTATAAGTATTTCTTTGCATATTTGGCGTATTCACCTCAAACAAGATAATACAAACCTAATATACGCCATCGTCTTTACCTCATATCGATGCATAGTTTGCGTACGTCAAAAACTTCGCATGTCTTTTCAGAACTTTCAAATTTTCAATGAACAGAAATTGCTTTTCGAATAACCTAACATTCCGATGTTGGAGATGATCTGAACTTCAGGCCTTAGATGCTAAATTTCTGAGCATGAGGCTTCAACCTAAAAGCGTTGAGAAGTTGATGCGGTTTCGAACTCCAGAAATAACCCTCCCAAAAATTTATTTGAGAATAGGAAAAAATCACAGCACTCTTTTCTTTGAAGGTGCTTTCGCGATCTTCCTTATATACTAATAGTTTGATCTTTAATCACTACTCTAAAAAGCGACCTAAATAGAGCAAATAGACGAACTTCTTGTTCTTATTCCTACATTACTCGGAAAATGTTATGCCTCGAAGGAGCATTGACCTGCTGACCTGAGCTGTGTGGATTGACCATTTGATTTGATCTATTATGATTTAATTAATAACTGTTATCATTGATAAAATAGCGTCATAGTTCAAGCAAACATCGATTTAGGCTTCTGCTAGTATGGAGCACTCATTCCGACGAAACCTTGAACATGTTGATCACCTCACCTGAAAAAACCATCAAATAAAAAGGCGCTTTTATGGCAAACATATGGCTATAAAGCGAAAACAATGCAGCCCGTCGCTTTCTCTTGTGTCCCTTGTTTCAAGCGCACATTCAAGTTGAACATATCTGTGCAGGTTTTCAAGGTGAGGATGAGTCAGCTTGGAATATAGCAAAAACAATCCTCCAAGTTGTGTGTTTTTTTCAGCAGCATCAACAACAACAACAACAACAACAACAACAACAACAACAACAACAACAACAACAACAGCAACAGCCGCATCACCAAAGAGGACACCACCATCGAGCACCGAAATCTATCACCCCAAATGGTAAATTTTACAAAATACTCTCCATTTCTCATTTTTCTGATTGTCTGTTCCCATAGGAATGTAAAATCGGATAATGAGAAGGAATTGGTTCAGGTAGTGGGACGCCAACAATCCCAGGTGCATTAGCAGTGGCTGCATCACCTGCTGCGGCACTATTCGGTGAAGATGATTGGTCGTGGCATAGAAATCCTGCTGCAGCAATCCGTAGTGGTGGTACCAACAAACAGACACCTGTGTGGAAATATTTCGTCTACAATAAAGCCGAGAATTTGAGCAGGTTTTACTTTTGAACTTCTTACATTTCATTATTTTCAGGCTATGCGTCAGCTCTATCGAATCGCTTCTTCTTTGCCAGTTCTGCAAAAATTTTTGAGGAAAGCAATAGAAAATGTTAATAGTTCCAAAGTTTAAAAAGTTGTTTGTTGCCTTTTCAGTTATTCATTCGCAATGATTTCAATTGCCGCAAGTATGGCCATATATCAGATTCTGTGAGTGAATTTAGATGTATCGTTGGCGACTGCACGTATATGTTGAAAGGTCCACATACGAGCACACTGGCTTGTCATCTCAAGAAACACCCAGCTGAATATGCCGAATTTCAAAAACTTAAGGTAAGCAATACCAAAGTGTTTTACTCATATTGTCATATATTTCGACAGCGTATGCAAAACACAAATTTCGTCACATATTCGATCGAGTGTGAGCACGAAAGCAACTTACCCGATGATTGACGTTGGCGTCCATTCCATGAGGAGACGCATTGTTAGGTGTATTCTTCGTTGGTTTTGGCCTCTAATGCGTTTTTCCACTTCTTTCGATGATAATTACTTCATGAAACATTGCACATATCGGCTTATAATCAAGATATACAGACACTCGAAAGACATGCTATCATAAAATAACAAAGCGATGTCTTCATACATCAAAGAGTTGCTGTATTCAGTTACAACACTATGCTGCCGCCTTAGCTTTCTGTGATGTTGGCCATTTTCTATGCTCACGTTTTACTAACGTACACAAATAGTAGATAGAGGTGCTTTGCCCATATTTCTTAATCAGACGCGGTCTTGGCTCTCTTGAAAGCCGTATTCATATTTCGCAGCCCTGGGGAGGGGGGGGTGGGGGGGGGGGGGGGGGGGGGGGGGGGGGGCAAATGATCAAAGTTTTCCCATAGAATGATTTTTACGCTCACTTGAGTTCTCGAAAACACAGGTATAGAAATTTTACATTTTATGTGGTCATCGTATGCAGTATGCACTGTATGCAAGCTTTGCAAACTGTTTGTGTAGTTGCATTTCTCATAGATTTTTGCATTTCAGCTTCCACAAATCATGTTTTGATTTCTAGAAAATATTTGCTCGTTTATGTGATGAATTTCTCTTAAATATGTTGGTAAATCGTTGTATCGATCATTATTTTCTTGATTGTCAATGGAATTCGCTTGTTTTACATTCATTAATTTGAATTGTTAAATTTGGATTTATTTGAAGCTTGATTATACACGCGATCGTAATGGAGGTCAATTGCCAGCATCGCCAGTCTCATCAACTTCGGGATATGGTTCAGGAAATGGCGTAAATTCGATACGCTCGAAATCAACTTGTGGTTCTTATGTGATAAAAACAAATAAACTGTGCGATTCACCAAACGGTGTTTTAAATCTCAGCAAGCAGCATTCATCCGGTTTGACGACCAGTCGACCGTCCACCCACAGCATGAGGTATCGGCATCCTTATAAAGTCTTTGGAATTTTAATGATGAAATTTACTGCCGCAGTGTATTTTTGCTTATCTTTTTTTTTGACAGTACCAGAGTGATCCGTACCATTATGACCATATTTGTTGCCGTATTTTCCCTTGTCCCATATTATCTTTAAAAAAAAATGCAATCGTTTCAGCAGTATCTTGAATGTGTTAAACGCGCGAGCAAATGCGGCGGCGTTGGCAAGTGGAAATGGTCATTTGGTCAGCAATCCGATTTCAGCGTTACTTAATCAAGAAAACAACAATACTATTAATAATGCTGCCGATGTCCCAACGTCCATCCAAAATAGCCTCCAGAATCCTCTCCTTAAAAACGGTTCGTTCAAACTTTTGTTATTGTTGTTTAGAATTTTGAAGCGGTTTGAATTTTCCTAAATTAGGGTAAAATTTTTCTTAAATTTTTTGGAAATATGTGGCATATTTTGGTAGGGAAAAACAGACATGCTTAACATAGCGTATAAGATTTGTCTTCAGTTAGTGGCAAAGGCGAACGCTATGCGGCTACATCATTTCATTCATACAATATAATTTAATATACAATATTAAAGTTACATCATATTCGCTGAATTATTCATAAATCTTCACTTTAATTTTTTGTTCATCCGAAGTGTATTCGTTTTCAAGCTTAACAATTTTAGAGAGGAGGGGGAGGGGAGGGAAGAAGGAGTCGGCGAGTGAGATTGTTAAATATGGTTACAGTCCTCCTGAAAACCTTTGGTTGTGAAAGAAGTATTTAGAATATCAGTGGAATCTGTGGTGATATGGGGCTTTGTTGATGCAGAGGTGAGAATGACGGTAGAATCATATCAGATGTCGATTGTCGTTGCTGTTTAACTGAGTACGAACTTTTTGCTTCATTTCATTGATACGAAATAACTCACACTTGATTCATATTCTTCATGAAAGTGCTCTCGATTTATTTAAAACAAGCTTCGAATTTTCGATTTTTATCGTATTTTTGCTCAAAAGCAGTCATGATCGTAGCCAAAATTATGACAGCTTCTGACTTTTCCAAGAGGCACATAGATGAGGAGAGATCTGTTTCCATATCAGAGGAAACCGATTTTGTAACGTGATAGTGATTCTTGAATTATTTTATCAGTTAGTGTTGTATCTGCCAACCGAAAGAAATAATTCTGTCGTTAAGGAAAATTCATAAAACGTTCAATTTTTCAGGTGGTTTTTTGGGGGAAAAATTTGTGAATTTTTTGGGAGCCAATGTAATGACGACAGGAAATGTGACAACAAGCCGTAAATGGGGTCGAGATGATCGAAAGCAAAAAGAGATGGAGACGAAATTGGCGCTTATGCTTTCTGCCACCCAGCTTCCAACAACGATCGTTGAAAATCCATTTTTTCGGGAATTTATGGAATTTGCTCAACCGAAATTCTCTGTTCCTCACAATACCGCTTATATTGAAGAGGTGGGAGAATTCAGCAACTCACTTCGCTTTTCTTTGAATGCAACTTTATGGAAGGAGATAGAAATGTGTGACCTATGTTTCATAGTACCACTATACTCATATGTTAAGTGCCGAACTATTGCAGATATTTCCGCATTATTCTTTGTCACTTGACTTACTGATTTTAATAGTTTTGCGCTGGATAATTTTCACATGTGCGAAAGATGGAGACAATAGGAAGAGCTCAATAGGAAGGGAGGAGTGTCAGATAGGCATATGAAGGGAAAGGTGAGTAGAGTAGAACGTGAGGAGGGTACTTCTGATTATTTTTAATGGAGTGCATTTTCCAGGTATCTTATTATTTCCAGCAGATTTGATTGCGAATAAATCTGTCATCTTATTGATCTTTAGAAAGATCAAAAGTGAGTCGTAACTCAAAAACTACGTAATAAGTCGAATTGTTTAGATAATCAATACTCAGCATTCGAGAATGTTACTTAATCTGAAGAATCAACTGTTGGCTTCAAAGAAGGTTGCAATAATGGTTGATGTTCTCAAGTTGGCAACACCATCTTCATCAGCCAGCACCAGCTCTGACGATAAGGTTCCTTTAATCTTTCTATCGATTGTTTAAAACTTTTTCGTGGTATTGTTTAAGGTTCCTTACTTCTTGTCGTCGGCATTTTCTTTGAAAATTTACGAAAACCGTCTTCCACATGGGATACCATATAGGCTCAATAACAGCCAGCTTAAACAGGTGGAAAAATATGGAAAATATTCTCCTATTATTATATCTTCTTTCAGCTGAGCGGCTGCCTGTCTATTTTTATGAGATCAAAACCGCTCGATGCACAATTAATAAAAAGATTTATAGATGCAAACATCAGCGTTAAAGGTCATCGATATATAACTTTAGGAATCCAAGGACGTCTACTCGAAAGATTCAGACAACTCGGATAGTGGTTTCGAAGTGTCGAGTGATGAGAATCAATCATTGCCGGGCTCACCTCGAGATACTCGCGACGAGGCGCGACCTATCATACGACTTTGTGTTTCGGCAGCCTACTTTAGTTCCCTCACTCAACGCACCGAAGTGGCATTACTTGGCATACGAACACTTAGTGACGAATCGAATATAGTTGATGCGGTGAGAACAACCGTTGATCAGGTTCGCGTTACATTTCCTTCTCCCCTGCCATCTCTTTCCTCCTTCCCTTCCTCTCCTTATTTATTACGCCTTCACTCTACTCTCCTACTCACCTCCACTGAACTCATCCATGCAGCTCTAAGTATGATTAATTGCTTTGATTTGCAATGTAAGATTCAGAAGAAACGTTGTTTTGAGATTGTTAGAAATGTCTTACAGTCATTTGAAAGGTGGCAGCGTAGAGTAGTGGTAATTTTGGTTGTTAATTAGTTCATCTGATTGGAGTGAGGAAATTTTCAGTGAGGTAAGCGTAATCATTTATCATTTTGAAAAAACAGCTAAGTAGCGAGCTGTGACAATCGTTCTTGGTCCATAGGGATGGTATATGTCTTGGCCAATCAACTAAATCTTCATTATATATATATATATATACATTGTGGCGTTAGTTAAACAAGTTCTGCTACAACGTTAACTGATTTTTACATGGGCTGTTGATTGCTTAGCACAATGCTTACATAAAAAATATTTTGTATTTCGTTTCACATTTATTCACTTCAAGGTTTTATCGGAATTCGATATCTCACCAGAGAGGATTTCTCGTTATTTAACGAACGGAGTTGTCGAATTGATCAACAATGAATCATCATTCGAAGGCGAAATTTTCCCTCGAATGGTTTGTTGGATTTTGCTGTTTCTTCTAAACATATAATATGAAACTGCTTACATAATCTCACAATAATTTGTTATATTGCAATGAGTATTTTTGAAATATTTCCAACTTTATGATAAAGTCACTTTTACAGAGGTAAACTTTACGTTTTATATGTTTTTGATGGCCATAAAAACGTACGAGAAATTCCTGCCTGCTCATTGAAAATAAACTTTAGTAAACAAATTCTGCTTTATTAGTTCACCTTTTAAGCCATCTTTTGGTAAATTTTTAAACTGATCTGTGCTTATTTTGGCAAACTACCAAAATGGAAAAAGAAAACTCTCGTTCCATTTCGCTGATAATATGATGATACATAAATATTTCGAGGAGAATAACGAATCGATTGTAGATTTTTCTATTCTGAAATATGAAATGTCAAAATACCGGTATTTAATTTCCTGTAAGGGCAATCCTCACAACTCATAACCATTGTTCCTAGCGATTTCCTTTGTATAACTGATAACCGCGTTGCAAAGACCTCAGTCTACAACAATAACAACGAAACATAATTGATCAGAAAGTTGAATGATATCGCGTAGAAATGAACACTTTATCTAGAACTTCATCATTTAGCGAATGATTGGAATGGCGGTATATTGAATTATTCACCTTATATGCAAAGATAAACACTTTTTATGCAAATTTTCAGTTAGAGCCATATAATCAAAAGTTGACGCAATCATTATTGAAAATAATCGATGCAAATGAAACGATAGAGGAGCTGAAGAAAAGTTTCTACAGTATGATTTTGAATTTTGTGACGAGACAAGACGCAATGGAACTACTTCAACAGGCGGCCGGTCGGTTTTTTTATCGCTTCTTATTTGGGTGCACCCGTGAGTGAATTTTTGCTCTGAAACAGCGCATCAAGGATTCGCTTGCAATAATGTTGCTTACAGTGATATTAGGCACACGAAAATGATATTGAGGCATGTTTTGATCCCTGTCTTGATTTTTACGTGCTTAAGAATTTCCTATTTCTCAAATTTTTTACTTTGTTAGAACGAAAAAATCATACCGCCCCATTCATTTCTACTTTTATTACCGGAACAGACTCAGTTTATCCCGAAATTTTTTCTCTTTTCCAGTCCATTTCCATCGGGCTGCAATTTAGCATTTCGTTTTACGTAAACATTTCATTACCACATACGGTGAAATAAAGAGCTGCCAGCTCAAATAAACCTCGTCGTATCAGTCTGTTAGTATCTCACGAAGAGCAGAGCCCCTGTCGCTCCATTCAAGGTGGTACGGTAACCGTTTTCAAATCGTAATGGGCTGTCTTTTTCTTGCTCGATCCGGATCTGTTGCCATTAATCCTTTTTTTCCTTTCAACTTTAATTTATAACGAGTAAAACCTTTGTCATTTTTTTTTCATATTACATGATCGGAAGCTTAAAATCCCCTTCCTCGTTTATTCTTACACCACTCAGTTGCAAACCATCCTCTTTGATTATTTCAAACCAAGTATACATTTTCGTTCTGACTTTTTCTAGAGGTTCTAAAATATCGAATGCGTTGCGAGTAATGGAGGGAAATTGGTGACTTTTTGAGTACAATCTTTATTGTATAAATCTTGTTATTTAGAAGCATTAAATACTTGCAGGACGAGTAATATCATTGCCCATAACTGATTCATTTCTTGTTCTAATCGATGCGGTACTGGAATTAAAGGATGCATTTCTAAGTGTATGTGCACAACTTGCCGTTGACAATCCCATTGAACCGATCACTGAAGAACAATGGTGAGGGATGGAACTCGATGATTTTTTGTTCTAATAATCCCTATTAATATCAGTAAATGCAGCCTAGCTGTTTCGTAAATGTTTCGATCACGTTTGATTGTGCATTGCTCGAATTTCGTTTCTTCAAGATGTAAAGAGAAAGCCATGAGCGTTGCCTCGCTATTGCTGTATTGTTCCATTCGTTTAGATATGAGGACATTTTAGATAGGATTTATGTGTTCATGGAATATTTTCTAAGAAATTAATTGAAAAGACACAAAATAGCTGTAGAATCAACAAATATCTTTCCTATTAGGCAAATTTGATGTATTGCGCTTACACATCGTTCCAAGGCAGTAAGCTACCAATCAACGATTTAAGCGAGACCTGCATTCGAGAAGATTTTGCGAATCCGTTTTAATGCCTGTATTCGCCCCCACACCTTGTACTATATGTTACGCACTGTGCTATTGTGAGAAAGCTACAACAATAATAATAACAATAATAATAATAATAATAATTAATAATAATAATAATAATAATAATAATAATAATGTGGATTTTGTTGAAGTATAATTTTTCGATTTTTCTAATAAACTACTCCTTTGTTAAGTGCACAGAAGTCGCCATCCTCCCTCGCTTAGAGCTAGCTCTGTTTCATTGCACCTTTTCTAAATATGTGAAAACTCCTTCAAAACAAAATATTAGTTATTGTACTCCATCATCTTCCGCGAATCGAATTCACATGAAGAAGGAAATTATTTGCCACAGTAGACAATCAGGACGTTCCTTTTCACCCATGATCTTTTCATTGTTTAATTGATTTTTGACCTCTATTTAATAGAGGCACAATTCTAACCTCTCGCGATTCTTTCAAACTCTTATGCAATATTAGGCTCTCATATTTGCTTAGATAAGGGGAATTGTCTGCAATCATCCAACACGATTATCCTTATTTTGACGTTTCATTTCAGGCAGATGTTGGAAGGGGTTTCGCGACTTCTTCGGCTTTTTCGTACACATATGAACGTCGTCCAGGATGGTGTCTATGCAACAATTGACGGAGTGGTACCGTCTTTAATGCAGTTGCAACTCTCGCTCGATAAGGTTTCCCTTTTTGACGCTTTTGAAGAAGATTTTGCTGAGGTGCTGTTAGTTCATCACTCCGAGTGGCTTTTATCTTCAAACGACCACTGATGCTATATCGACACGCTTGCAAGTTTTGCTGTACAAAAGCGCATTATGGAGGTTGTTATGTCTGTGTATGGATGTAACTGTTCGTCCCTTCTGCAGTTTTAAATGAGGAACTACTAAAACTGGAATTTGGAAATTCGATAGCAGTAATGTAGGTCACGTGATAACTGCGTTGCAACGTTTCACGTTCATCTGTCAACTGTGAAATAGACCACTGGATGTTTGAAGATGTCCAAGTGCCGTAAAGCCATATATAAAGGCCATAGAGTCAATTTATATACTTTTTTTACTAATTGGGTTTTATTTTACTGCTGGTCGAGTCATACAAAAACGAGTCTTCTGCCGAAGGTTTGTGCCAGCGCTAGGATCAGGTGAAATATACGAGCATTATCATATATATTAGATTTTTTGTTGGTAAAATGTGAAACTGATTGGTCAGGTGAAGGAATTCTTGAAACGCATATCGTGTCAATTGCGTTGACGTAGTGCTCCACAAGTTTGGAATTCCACAAAATTCATCAGCTATTGTGGTTTTATGGATAGTAAAAAAAAAATAATCAACTATCACTAATGAAGTATAATTTACTTGATTAATGATAACTGATTGGTTTCTTTTGTATTAGTATATAACAAGCTCAAAGGTCTAGCCAAGGTCCGCATAGTTGCTTAATGAAGTCGACGGAAAGAAAAGCTCAGAATGTGCAAGTGAGATGAATTTTTTTTTGCTTCAGTTAGTGTTCACGAACATAAGAGATGGCTGAAGGAAAACAAATGGGATTTTATTTCTTTTACGCTGTGCTCTCATCCTTCTTTCATCTCTACACTCTGCGCAGTGCAGAATCTTACATACATGCCAGCTGTTAATGCCCTTCATACAATGCTGAAGTGTTGGACTTTTCAATTGTTCAGAGTAGAATTCTCGCTAAGGACCTTTTGGATAGCTTGAAATGCAAAAAGGTAGACTTCAGCAGAGTCCGAGAGGTAATGGATATTGTATAGCTTTTTTTATTTCCAGCGTATAATGTAAACAGGTCATCGCAAGTACTACCGCCAAGTTACATTGACAGTATTACTGTCAATTATAGTAACCTTAATGTGCGACAGATTAATTGTAGATTAGTTTATAGGACTTCACGATGCTTGGTGATCTGGCAGCTCAGCTGAAAGAGGACCTGAAATGCAGGACATCATCAATTCTCGATATTGCCTCCCCTGATTTCGATGGCTCATTCATTGAAGCGACCGCGCTCAACCATCATCTCGTTCTGTTGCTTGACGATGAACAAATCGCTTATGCTAAAGGCGCTATTGAACGACAGGTTTAGTTTTTTCTTTCATATACTTATTTGTAAAGCTTTTATTGTATTCGATTCGAGATATACTCCATTTCAAAAAACGGTGACGGTATTCAACCAAACCTAAAGTTGTTGACTCTTGGGTTTACCGAGTTCATTCCAACTTCAGGGATCTAAAATATTTTTGTTGCTCTGAAACGATTTCGATAAAAATGGTTCCTCTAGCTGAATGAACGAATGCAATCGGCGGAAGAAGCAGCAGCACGACGGAACATGAAGTTGAACGGATGTGTAGATGCATTACTAGCAGCCGTTGTCGATAGAAATGGTTCGAGCCCGAACTCAAGTTCGTTAAGCACGAGCAGTTCTCTTGAAGGCACGCTGTCGCCTGTTATCGTCCCGTCCAGTGCCCTCTATCCCGACCTTGTGATGGCCGCTAACGAACGACGCAAGGTAATGAAGGTAGTTTTCCTTACTTTTATTCATTTTTTTACTATTTAACTTAATGGCATATGTCACCATTTGTCTAGTAATGATAACTGATCGGCCGAGTTTCATTCCCGATGGAAATTTTAGTCAGTTCTTACTAATCGGAATTCATTTTCACTTTTATTTTTTTCGTTGCAACCGAAATTCACTTTTTATCGAATGCCATCTGTCGGCAACCAACCAAATGTTTTGAAATGCATCCGGTTGCAAATCTGTTTTAATCAATACTTGTGATTGGCAACCGACTGGGGCATCCGAAATGTCTCGAGCTGCATTCGGACTCAATTTGTTCTGTTGTCATCGAATGCTTTCGGTTAATAACCAACGGTTATCGTTCGGTTAGAAGTCTTTCTTTCATGGAACGTTAGAAGAAGTGACGTGCGCCAAATTTCTTGCTTGCAGCGCGCTGATCAACCAACGTCATGTTTGCCGCAACGTTTGAATTTTATAAAGAAGAGATGGAAATAAATGTTAAGCTGACAAAAATTAATATAATTTGTTGAAATGCAAGGGAATGTGTTGTACAGAAGATTCGGACGGGCATATGACTCAGAGGGGAGCTAATTTACATATAGTGCCACTTTCTGAAGCAGTTTGCATGTTTAACTGTATTGAAATAACATTTTTTTAAAGCTCGCCTAAACTGTTTGCTAGATGCTCTATGTTTTTAAGCCCACCTTTTGCCATGTTAGAAAAACGACTTGGAAACCGATCAGTTGGTCATTTAGAACCGATCGCTTCATGTCCTAGAGGATTTATCGCTTTTTATTCCGCAATCACTCTTTTTTTTTTACTTTTTCCACCTTATTTTTATATCGAGATATTTATTATCACTCTCTTCGAGTTTTTTATAGGTTCTTCTTTTTGGGACATTTTGGTACGGTTATGACCGGCTTATTTCTCCTCATCATGCGTTCTTCTCGTCCATTTGTCCATAAATTCGCATATTTCTGCAGTCTAGATCATTTCAGTACAGGAAAGTTATACCTGCAACCAAGAATAGCAGCTTCTTAAATATGCCTACGGTCTCTGTTGACTCCGTTTCTTCCGATGAAATGGTTCTCAGATAAGATAGAGATGTTTCTAATTCCACAGGCGTGTCGGATAAACAAATAAGCAGCAGCAACAGTGATGCCACTAGCGATCACTTATAGGTAGAAGGGGACTAGCAGATTGAGAAGACAGACTGCAGCATGCACCAAATGGTTTGCTGGATAGAGAGCAAAAAACCAAAGTTACGAAAGACTGATCTCGATTAAAGGTGTCAAGTAACGACAGTAAGGAGAAGGTGGTGAGTTGCTACCTGAAGGGATTCGTAGAAAAATAGGGATTCACGGATTTCTGCAAAGCGTCAGCTAACGGCATGTTGAGCCATTTTCTAGCTAGGATCGTCTTGAAATCTCCCTAAGGCTTTGTAGGTGTAGAGCGTTTACTGAGCAAAATGACTGTAGCTTTCGGGGCAAAGGTCTAACGAGATTTCTCTACACCAGGTCTCCAAACTGTTTATGCTAAGCGAAAACTTGCTCAGGTGGATTATTTAAAGCAGAACAGGAAGAAGTGGTGATTAGGTCGAATCATTCGATCTACCTTCACGAAATGTTGTTTAATAGAGGCGGGCTTGTAGTTACCGTTTGCTGATATTGTAGGGAATAGCCAGAACTACAGTGATGCTGACGAATAGACATTCAGGGCTTCGCAATAACAAAGAAATGTACTAGAATCTGGAGGTACTTTTTATTCTGGGCAAACTGCTGAAACAGAAAACTCCGCGACTCCTCCCTTATGTTTCTATAGTTTCCTTTTCTAGTGTGCTTTGCAAGGTATCTGTGTAACTCCCATTCGTCTTTGGGTCTCTCAATCCTCTACTGGGCTGCGGTTTCCAATGTTACTTTTCTCTACATTTTTTATCGCACCGATCGTTATTAATCTCAGCCGATTGACTATTTAGTATTGCTGTTTGACATGAAGTTGTATGAAGTATGTCGACAGTGGTTAGGCAATGTTCTACGCTATCCTCATGAATCCAGGTAGAAGGAAGAGAATCATCATAGACTTTCTGGAAACTTCATTATCTGTAGATGATATTTTGTAGGAACGGCAACAAAATGACGGCAAGAACCGTTATGCAAAAGCGATCGTTCAATCGTACTTCGACGAACTGGTGGTAAGTTTTTTAATGATATTCTTCTTGTGTATTCTCCTTTCATTTATTTCACTCACGCATTTTGATAGATTATAATTTGTATTTTGATTATTCGATCACTTCAAAAATTGTTGATATTTTCCTGAATGAAAGTTATAATTTGAGAAGGGTCTTTAATATGTTTGGAACCACCTGATAGTGGCCATGTCACAATGTAACAAGTTAGAATTATTCATCATTACAGCTGAATTTTAATCTGGAAACTCAGCAAACTTTCACTCTTTGTTATAACAAACAGAAACCAAGGCGATCGAAAATAGAAAAGATTCCTTATTACAAAATGCGTTTTTAGCTATTTGTTGAGGACAAGTACTAATTGGCCATCAATTAACAGAACTTATATGGGCAATCCTTCAACAACATTACATCACTCTGTAAGGACTCATGTATGCGCGGTACTGTGCTGCGCTGGGACGATTTTCGTCTGAGAAGGAGGGGGAGACTTATTGGTGGAAATTTTGATGAGAAGGATCCATAGCGGAATGTCGAAAAATTTCTCTCAGAATTCCAATCATTTGGCGGAGGACTGACGAGAAAATCGAAGAGCGGTTCAGCCGGACAAGACCACGAGGAAAAAATCAGAGGGAGAGAGGGGTGGTTTGCTGCAAAAAGGGACTTGGCAGAGAGCATCTTGGAGGGGTGGGAGGGGGGAGGGAGAGGAGGAGATCCAGCAAAAAAGTCAGAGCAGGAAAAATCAGGGGATTGCTTCCCTTTGATGTGCCCAGCAGCGGATGCGTTGCTGCTGAAAGTGTTTGAAAGGTGCACCTTATTCGAAATAAGAGCCGTCCCGTATCGCATATATCATTAAAACTGGTAGGAAATTAATTTGCATATTGCCTGCGAAAACAGTGAAGACCAAGGTTTTTGTGGCTGCTCCCATCTAGTGAACGTCTCGCGCAATTGCGGTCATAGTTTAACGCTTAAGAGAAAAGATATCTAGTGGTATTGGTAATCCCGAATATGTACCTTAGCTCCAAAAATGTCTCATTGTAGTGTGGTGGTAATCAATCGATGTGCAGTAGATCATTATCACTCGGACATGCAATACCGACTGCATTGAATGGACGTCAATTGCCACCGTTACAATTTTGGCAACTCAATGCGACGAAATGTGCTCAATTATCTGAAATCGCTATCGAATTGCTAACAGTTCCTTCATCTACCGTCTCGTTAGAGCGTATCTTTGCATCGTCACTTTTCGACCTCGCTGATACGGCCGCCTCACCTTCATCATCGTTATCGTTGTCATCGTCGTCGACTCACGCCTCCACCTCTTTATCCTCACAACAACCCACTTTTGATCCCATATCACTACTCAATTCCATCGACGATCCTCAACGAATCGAACGTGATGTGATGCTCAGATTTAATCGCTCACTCATTCCAAAAGTTTAATTAAGTAGTGTTCTATGCACATCTAATTTTTAGCACATATTTAGTTCACATTGTTGATCCATTAGAGGACAGTGTTGACCGTTTGAAAAGATTTTTTTGAGAATCTGAGTGAAACAACGACTACAATCACGATCAGATGTATCCTGCATCAATTCTGCGATTATATTTTTGCAATAGTAATATTTCCAAGAATACATTCCAATATTCTCAAAAATTTCCTGATTGGTGATTTTATAAAACTGTTTTCGTTGGCACATGGCAGTCTCTATGCAACGTTAATGCGTCGAGCAATGCTCAATATGCGTTGAAGTGGCGATTGTCATTTCTAAAATATTTAAGTGTAGAATTCATCTATTGAGAACTAAGAGTTTCTGTGTTTTTCGTCGGTTAGCTAATATTTTTCTGTACATTAAGATATTACATTGAAAAATTACAAACATTATTGCCTCAGGCGACATTGGAATTTGTTGTGATTGAGGAAACTTTCTAACCTGGTTTCTCTAGCATGTTTGTCATTGCAAGTTTATTTTCTCTGAGATGTTCCCTGTACCCGACATCCAGTTTGTTCTCGACAAAGAAACCGTTAACAGAATAATATAACGAGAGGCAAATAACTTTAATTCAGGCATTTTAAAAGATCAAAACGGACTGCAAACTAAGAGATAGTGTTTAAATATATTATGAAAATATCACTAAAATAAATATCTAAAAACAAAGGAGTGATCATAAATGAATAATTACTCGGTTTGTTTCAGTATGAGAGTAGAACATGTCGATAAAAATGATTTATTGATATTCGCGTTCGCCTAATTTTTATGATTTGCTTCCTCTATTTTTCCGGAATATTTCCTGAAATAAATATACTTGGAAGAGAACTAAGGACACGGTATATGTGTTATTCAACCAAATCTAGTTCTTCTATGCGTTTGTTGTGAATTGTGATCATATTACTTGTCGATGGTTTGTGATATCACTGAGCCAAAGGAAGATGTCCGTATGGCTCTGTGACAGCATTCTTCTAATCGTCAAATCCATCCAGTCGTTTTTAACTAATATTAATTTTTTGGGGGGAAGGGGGATTTCCTTTGTTTATCAATTTTGAATGTTTTCATTGCATGATTTTTGCACTAAATAATTTGTTTCTTTTTGTGGAATATTTGTTTATGTAGTGCATTGTATTGTTCGGTCTAGCTCACTTGTTGTCCATATTCTTCGAACTAGTTTACTCATTGATTTATTGCTTATTTCAGCACTCGTTTATGTTTTTCGATTGTCGCGGCGTCAACCTTTTATCTGTGATGTGCATATTCACCCGATTAGCCGATTATTTTGATTCATAGCCCATCTCGTATGAAAAGAAAGCGGTTGTCCTCTTCTTCCTGCTAGCCGCACTAAAAATTTTCCATATCCTCTTTTCAAGACTGCACACTTCCCTCTTTTGTTTTAATATTATTTTTATATCGTTCCTCCATGTCGATTTACTTCGCCGTAGAAATAACTGCTTACAGCCGTTAGCTGCTCAAAAGTTTGATAGCAAAGTCGTCACATCGCGGCCGTTTGGTTGTGACCTGAACATATGACTCAACTGGACCTTCTGCCCTCGGTGCCATTATTCATATTTTTGCATTGTCCGCATTGACCACGAAATAATAATTCAAACTATAAAATTTGCTCTGAATGATTGAATTTTTTCGCTTTAATATTCTTGCCTCTTTTCTTCATTTATGTTCGGTTTCTTGCCGCCGCTGAGATGCATGTGTTTGAGACACAAAAGAGGAGATTATTGGAAGAGAATGGGGGAGGCGTCCCGAAATCGCTTCTCGAACGTTTTTCGCTTTTTTGAGATACCGGAACGAATTTTTAAAGATATTCTTTGACAAGGGAGTGAATACCCTTTAGCATTACTTGCAGTCAAGAAACAATGGTGATGTGATTATCGGAGATGATTTAATTCCTCTCTCGGCTGCCATGTTTTGATGATCTTTTCATTTGATTTCCTTATTAATATAGATTATCTGCACCACAAAATGTCAATGAGTGTGGTATTTGCAGCATTCTTAACGCCTACTGAAACAAGTATTTCGTTCAAATCCACAGATACCTCACTCCATAGAAGCAACAAAGGTGCAATAATCATTTGCTGATCGCATCTATTTATTTGATCGTTTGCCATATTTATCTTCCTTTTCCAGGCATCTAACTCTCCTTTCAAAAAATAAAGCGCTCACTGTACTTTCCCAGTTACAGGCGCTAAAAAAGTTGAATGGAATCGAAGCAGTCTTGACGTCAAGTTCTTTTACTCCGGTTGTTTTCGAGCAAACAATTTAAGCTGTTTGATTAGAGATGTTGATGCGAGCTAAGTCACCTTAACATTGCTTTCCCATAGAGCCGCTTAGTGCACTGACGATTGATTCCCTCTTCGTTGTTTGCTCTTTCTGAATATTCATTCGGTTTATTACTGTTGCAGAATTGTCACAGTTTTGTGCCTGTTCGAAGCTTAATGTATATTTATGCAAATCATCGCGCAGAGTTGTGTAAAAAATTTTCCTGCGTTAATTTTTTATGGCATTCAATTGAATGAAGTCGCTCTCGGTCATACAACGATTTCACATCGTTTCATTTGAAACGCAAAGGGAAACATTGCCTTAATGAAGATAGAAGAAAGGAAAAATATGAGAAATCCTATGTGGCTTCCCTAGCTTTACTTTCGAAAGTTCGCCTTTTTCTTTGCAGAACGACTCCTAAACCTGGTGTAACCGGAATCAGGTTGGCTGTGTGTGTGGTATCATCAATAGAGGGATTTGTTGGTGCGATTGTTCATCATCGCAATGCCCCTTCAGAGATTGCAGCAGATCTAAACCACTTCCGAAGTGCAAGAGAAATGATCATTGCGAAGTGATTAGATCTTGCTGTGACTTTGCACTACACCAAAGTGATCCTGGAAATCTTCTAGAGTGAGTGAAAAAAATTCAGAGAAAACGAATGCGGAAGAGAATTAAAAGCACTGACCATTTGAATTTCACTCTGTGAAAAGTGGTCTTGATCAGCTAACCAATGAGAGAGCAGTCATCTCACAAAACTACCTCAGAAATTGTACGACATAGAGCCCATCAAAAAGTCATGAAACTTTCCGTACGTATCGGTCAAAACCCAGATAGGAGATGTGGAACTTTCCAAGAATTACACAAGATATACACCTTTTATGCGAAATCTTCGCTAAACGACGAGAACGCTCTTTTCGTTTCCTTTTTTTTTATTTCCATATCATTATTTGCATTGAAATTTGACACTAAAAATGAGTTTCTCATCGTACGTATTCATATACAGTCTTGTGATACATTCATCCATATTGTAATATATCATAGGTATTCCGTTTAGGAATCGTTTGCATTCAAACCATTCGAATCCCTTCATTCAATCTTCGAGCACTCGAAATGACGCCCTTTGCTGCCATGCAACACCTCGACACACTCACCGATGCATTTCAGCTCGTCACATCCGCCTTAATTTGGTGTATAAAATTGGATTAAATATGAAAACATCATACCTTCTCATACTTCCCTCCTCTCCCTTCCATCTTTAATGTCTGAGAAAGAAATGTAGTTTAGTACATCAATAGAAAATATAGTTTTGAAGACAGCTTTGATTGAACTCGTTCTCAGACGTGCAACGATTTAGTCGCTTCTGTTCGGTGAAAGTTGGTTTCCTTATGGAGCGGTTAAACTACAATTAAGTAGTTCATATACCCGGGGTCTCTATTCAGCTTATATGGTGAAAAGTTTTTTATTCCAAACTGAAATTACAGAATTTTCGAATTTAGTCAAAACTCAAGATTCAAACAGCAAAATATCATTCTCACTAATATATGAAACAAACAGCAAAACACTAAAACACCGCAGCAAATTACCAAAAATAAAGCTCTCAAAAATTCCGCAATTCTCTGACAGGACGATTCAAGAATTGGCAAATAGGATGGTGGTATTCTATGAGGGAATAAAAACTTTGAATATTTTTACAAGTTCAAAAGCACCTTTAGCCAGTTTTGTCTCCCTGTCGCGCAGTGGAAGATGTAAGGTGAATGGTAACATCTGAGCATTACTACAGACGACCATCTGCAACAAATATTATTGTGAAGAATTGTACTTGATTTGTTACATGTGAAAAACAAGCAATAAAACTTTTTCCAGCTAATTTATATTCCAATTTTTCTTGAAAATTACAAACCATCTTATCGAAAATCATTGTTAAACAACCGGATTAACATATTAGCCCCGTAAATCATACGGTAATAGCAGATAATTGAAACACAAAGTTTTGCGGAGTAGAAATCAACACTTGTGAAATAGACATGATTGCGAGTGTGGGATCATTACAGTTGTAAGGAGAGGGCAAGAAGTTAAAAATATATTCAAGTGATTATGATAGAAGCTCACAATTGCGAGGAGAATCGCCATCTTCATTCGGGCATGACGGTAGGTGTTCGTCATGGTGCAGAATTAGTTGCGCGAGTGATGTTGGTCGTACGCAACGAAATTAAACTCGCTTCCTTTTGAGCAAGAACAAAAAGTGACTGCCTGAATTTTTCAAAGAATTCAGTCACAGATATCTAATTTCAACACGGAACGTTCATACACTAACGTACAACACTCGCGTTACTCCTATTCATTTCCCCCTTTTATGCGTTTCTTTCTTTTATTATATTAAACGAACGAAGAGCGCATATAAACGAGAAAGGAAAACATAAATAAAAGAGATTATATATATAAGAGAACCATTAGGAGAGAATCATAAACAACAGCGACATCCTACTTTTAAAATTAAATTTAGTGACTATCCTCTCAATCTCTCATATTTGTAAATTATTTATTTGCTTCATTAATAAACATTGTTTGCTTGATCGAAGAAATCGAGCAGTAGAAACTTTTATCATCTCAAGCTTCGACAAGCGAATTTGAACCGGTCAATCTTCATTTTTAAATTGCAACATGTAAGAGGGATGGGTTACTCTGATCGAAGCCGCCGAATCCCTGGAGTGCTGCAGCGAATGGAATCCTGCTATGCTTGACCATCAATCTGAAGGAAGGAATTCTCCGCTTTAGATAGCGAGATGAAGTGATTTATATTTCCTAACTTTTTCCTAACGTGGAATACTGGGTGCATTGTTTCTTAGTGTTTACTAGGTGAAAAATCGGCAGTCGAACATTCACGGTTGCTCAAAAATAGTGTATTAAATTGCAGCCCCTTCATGCATAAAATTTATCCAGTTTCTTTGACTGCCCCAATATTGAATTGTGGCTAACTGCGTTTTCTAAGCACCTTATGAAGTTGACAAGGAAGATGAATTAGTCCCAGTGCATCTAAAAGAACCCCACTTTGACACTCATATCAATAAAAGCAATGAAAGGGAGCACCTTGATGCGTTAAGCTCTAGGGTTAACGGGAAGTGGCAAGTTGCAGCCCCATTAAAACGTCTAGAACTAATATGTTGCTCGCTCCATACCTCATTTTTTGGTAGTTGGTAGTTTGGTAGTTGGTTTCTTCGGTAAAATGCCACCCGTCTTTATAATTTGTAATCGCTAGAAGAGAATTCGTCAGCACAGAGTTGTAGTGATAATATCACAAGTAGTAAGTTGCATCACAGCTAATTTCTACAAAGCCAAATTCACTCAATCGCATTGCTTTTGTCAAACGTCTATGTAAAGTTTTTTAAATAAAAATTTTCGAACATGTCACATTTTGAAACTGCAAAAGAAGTTGCAGAGAATGCTTAGCGGCTACCTGCAAAAATATTTTGTAACTCAATAACGCTTTCAGAAACGCCTAAAAAACAAACTTTACGAAATGAAAGCCAATGACACTCTTTATTCGCGTTTTTATGAGAACCGGAATCGTTTAGAACAAAAAGTCAAAGAATATGAGCAACAGAAATAAAAAAACAATAGACAAAAAAAAACTAAGGCGAAAAAACACTTATGGTACGTACTTAACAGTAACTCTTTGAATATCAAATAATAACAAATCTTTAATTAACAAATTTCTGCTTTCCATTCGAAGTGTGAATGTCAGTATATAGCGAAGAGCGGTGAAAAATAAAGCTCTTGTCTAAAGGATAAGTTTTTGAAGTTATATATCTCAAATTTTGCTTCAGAGGATTGCATAAATAGTTTCCGTCCCATGAATATGCCTATCACTTGTTTCCTAACGATTGACTCAAATCTGCTCTTTGCTATTTTCGGCTCAGTGATTTTCTTCTATATAGGCAATATTTAGATCAAACTATGATAAGGCAATTTTAATGAAACGACGAAACATTAAACTGAATGCTTAGTACCTCAGTTCACTAATCCTTTTTTATTATCAATTTAAGTAAAGTCTTATGAATTCAACAATATTAAGCATTTGTTACAGCCATAGCTCGAAAATGCGCTTTCCATAATACTACAGGCAGAAAAGAGCATTGGTTAGATGACATAAACAAGTGGAACGGGAAATCATAGAAGTGAGAACGAACTGCCGATGGAGGGAATGTTTACAGAATCGTAAACAAAAGTGTCGCAACGGTGATGAATATCGTTAGAAATGAAGGAAAGAGAAAATTGATATGATTGCAAAGTTATGATCTATTAAATAAAATAACTTGACATAAACAGATCTTTGCTTCTTAAAATCAAATAATCTGAGTTATATCGTGGTTTTAGCGTTTTAAGAATCTCCCCGGTTAATGCGCTATGAGATTGAGAATAATGCTTAAACGGGGCATTGGCTGAGGCAGAAAAAAAGCCTCAAAATCCTAAGCTTTAAACCATGCTCATTTACCAGACACTTGATTACCGGAGACGCAATTACGGCTCATCGAATCACAATATCTGACTCATCGGTCGTTCATATACTGCCAATCTTTGCTTTCAGAGGTCTTTCGGAATAAAAAATGAGGAAATGCTTCTGTCACAACACTCTCTAATGAAAAATTGTCAAATGACATCCCGACAGAAAAACGGCGTCACTGTCTAATATGACGACTTATTCCAGCAGAACAAACTGCTTAACGTAAAACATTCAGCATGAAGAAGAACATCGCTATCGTTTCATGTCATTTCCTACGCCGTGTGGTCTATGAGTATATTAGCATACAATTCGGTTTCGATCCCGTCTGCAAGACTCAAATATCCGGGAATATTAGAAACAGTTCATCGAATCAAAGTGCTTTCGTGTGATCCAGAGAAGGTGGCGTCACTTGCAAATAGCCTTGCCTCTCATCCGTGTGAAGTTTAACTCGAGTCTGACGGAGGTGATTAGCTTTTTGGAAAAATGCATATTCGGACAAATGCAGCCCCGATATGCGCTGAAAAGAAGTATCGTATATCTCAATAATTTTAGTGCGGATTCCATGTAATGGATATTTTGCGTATTCATAACAAAAGCATAGAAATAGGAGATCATGTGCTTGCTAAGAATTTAAACCGATAGGTAGAAGATTCGTTCTATAAAATTTCACAAATATTAAGAAACGCGTTAGTCAATAAAGCGCTTTCTCAAGCGAATATTCTGTCGCATAAACTTCTAGCCAAAAACTTCCTCTCATTGGTATATTACACACCGATCTCTTATGTCAACTTTTAGCTGGCTGATCCATTTTGGAAGCCAATATAGACAACCAAATCACTTGAGTGTACCTAGAACTTGTACGCACTTTGCAACCGTTCTGATAGCTTTTTAAACTAATTACTTTCCAAACAAGAAATTATTAAAGGGATTTTTATGAGACTTCTGAACATGTGAATTATGAAAGTGCTATCGGGGACACTTTATGACTTGTTAACAAATCATGAAACTTATTATTGGTCATATAATCGGCACTGCAAAAGCGCCTATCGTATCAGTAGTTTTGGCACGTCTTCTTACCCGTTTATTATATTCGCAATCATCTGCCTTTGAAAAGAAAATATAACATGCAACTTTTATGACTCTCCATACTTGACGAAAAAGATGATCAATCGATACAAAAAACAGCTTCAGAAGCCTTCTTATTATGCGTTAATTTTATCACCCTAGCTCTATTGATTAGCGATTATGAATTACCCGAAAATTCGGGTCACCATGCACCCACCCACTATAGAAACAAACGCTCGGACTTTTAATGCAAAAAATTATAAACGAAGACACCTCCGGTGAGGCCACAAGCGAAAGTTAGAAAAATACCTACAATAGAGAAATGTAAGCGATTTGAATGTAAATTCAATGCAACAAAACTATATTCAATACGTTTGTCGAAAACTGGGGTCTATTAAATCATCACAATAACTTCAATGCACAATAAAAGCAGATTAAAAGAGTTTGGACAGTATTCATTGGTGCAAAACGTGCGATGCGCTAACGAAACGATGGAAAAGGCAAAGAAGAAAACCCGATGAACCACGACATAAAATTCGCTGAACACATAAATCGATTCATCGCATACAAACCGCCACTTGTCGCTGCCTTCTCCTATTACAGCTCGAGCGCTCATATCGTTGACGCGAAATATTCCATAGCCAGCAATGATGTTTAACAATTTGCAGCCAAATTAAACTTGTAATAGATTTACTCAAAAAGCTGTGAAATTACTTTAACATACATTAAGATAAGAAAAAGAAGTGAGGAGCATAGGCATAGTCAATATTTTAATGCACTAGATGACAAATAACAACCACCGCGACCGTCATTGAAAGGTGTGCATAAACGTGTAACAGCATCCCTTTGCCAGTACGAATCATCGATACTGCTTCTGACGAATATAAACTGTGGCTACAATCATTGCAGGACATGATTGTAGCCACGCAACATTGATCGCCTTAACATACGACTCCAGCAGGTAATTTTCATGTCGAAACGGTTCACAGCGTGTACTCAGTTAAACTTGAAGTGGATTAAGCAAATACATCAATCCATTTGATGCCCCTTTTTTCTCAAGAAAAACACAAATACACACATATGTGCAAGCGTACATGTAAACACACATGTGCGCATATGTATGTGCGAGATATATATATACATATATACCTGAACTTCAAAATATGTATTTGCCAATAAAGGATAATTCATTGGTTGATAATTCCATCAAATCCATCATGGGTGCGATTTCAGAGTGGAATAAGTTTTAAAACAATACATACCAAATCTGGACCAGCAATTTTCTAAAAGAGAGGCCAGAGAAACGCTCTTTCATAAATTAAATCATATTCTCGATCGTAATTCATCAGCAGTATGAGATATAAAACAATTGAAATTTAAATTTTCATGATAATGAATAAAATAATAACACTCGTCAATCCATCAAATCCAAATCAAATGATGCGAGCTTCCCAAACCAAGAGAATTACCGTACGAAAGCCTTTTTATCCACGCAATATAACGAGCACTGAATAGAAGAACGTTCAGCCGCATTATTCAACACATACACACGCTCTTTCGATGCCGTTTCTCATCGTAGGCGAATTGTATAAGATCGCTTTCAGCAAAGCTCTTCTTTTCATGGGCGAATGTTCCCGCATAAAGAAGAATAGCTGCAATTCATAACCGCAACTTTTCTAATGATTATGATAACTGCTAAGATACGTTAGCGACAGACTTTATGGAACAGTTCCAGATGCAAGTCAAAAACACTCGCGGTGGCTAAACAATTATAAAAGTCGAAGCGCAGAGGGACACGGCATGGCTGGTCCTAGATAGCTAAATACTTTGATAATGTAGATATAAGAAGAGATAAGTTTCTTGCTGGATTAGATGATGAGTTTAGCTTACTCAGGCATAAAAAGATAATAAGTGGGAGGACGAACCAGGAATATGGCATGATATGCGCTCGTTGGAGTTTGACAGAGCGGATTACATTCTTACATAAATATTTTAGAAACTGAGAAAGCTTGCATCTACAACCGAATTGCTCCTATAATTCTTGCCTAAAATATCAATTTAAGCTGGCATTTTATGACCCGATATTTAAATGGAATTTCTTATACCTCCAAATGTGTATAACCCTTTCGATTCCTAATGCCCTCCTCCAGTCCCCACCCCTCACTTCCAGCCCATTAACCCTTAACTGGTTCTTCAGAATTCAGGATCACGATGACTTGCGAGGCATCACCACAATATCAAACATAAACAAACTAAACGTAAAGACGGGTGAGCAGCAGCAATAGGCCGATTTCCACTCACCTCTTGAATGTTGCGGCGTGCAGGCGCTGAAACGCCCATATGCCTGCAGTTCCATGCATCCTCAATTCTCTGCTTTCATAGCACTTTTTACAAGGCACCTATTGAATATAGAGGTAAGCGGTTTCGAGAATCTACATCGATTGCGGGACTCATGGATGTCCCTCTTCGTTTTTCTTGAAAATTTTCTCCTCTTTAAAATGGGGGCGTCATAGATTTGTTAGTAAGTCGTAATTACGAACGAAGACTGTGAATACTTCGGTGAAAGCATGTGGTATACTTATTACACAGAAAGGAAAAGAATATTCCTCTGCTAACTTAACGAGGAATTCAGATTTCCATAAAGAAGCTTAGCAAAGGGATGAAGATGAAGCGGTGCTGAAAGGGAAGAGGTTGTGATAGCCGATGTATTTTTTTTGAAATTACAAGATCTGATATGCAAGTTTGCGCATTGTTTGCTCAAAGAATTTGTGAGATAGAAAACAAATACTCTCAAATTTTCTAATAGAACATTTTTATGCTAAATATTATGCAATGAGTGTCAAATCTATGCTCAAATACAGCTATAAATCCCAATCCATCGGTTTTCAGTGAACATTCAAGCAATCGATAGGTCACATGTGAAGCGATTATCTGATTTGTTGTCGGATAATTTTTCCATGAGGAATAAAGCTACGATTGGGAAAAGCTTTGGAGTAATGTTTCTTCTAGGTGATACAAGCGAGCTAGAGGGAGCTATGAATCACGACCGATCGTGGTTTTTTCCTAATTTTCTCAAATGTTTAAGGGTAGCGGAGATGGATCTGAGGAATTTAAGCGCCGACAAAACGGCGAAGAACACATGCATCAACACGAACACAAGGCTCATAAATCTCGTCATAAGCATGGGCCATCAAGCAGCAGCAGCAGCACTGAATCGCATAAGACAGTCGATGGTGCGTCGGGAGAGGTAAGCAAATGGCCAGTAATTTTGATGATGGATTATGAATATTCCGTTAAAATTTTATATATTTCGAAATCGCTGTATGCGCATCAAATGATCGTTCCATTATTTGCCCGATACAACAAGATCATCGCTAAATGATCGTTCATTTGTTACCATGATCGTTGCAATAAAGTTTTATACAGCTCTCATCTACTGATAGCACTGATAGTTTTAAATGCACTTCACATATCCTACTCCTCCAATTTCTGTGACTGATAGAGAAATTGCTAGGCGAATGAATCGACGATCGCTGTACATCATCCAAATGGAATATTGATCGAGGTGTTTCATAAGCACGTCTATCCAAGTGTTTTTGTTTCCATTAGCACACAGCTTTATTAAGTAGTTTTATTTGTTGCTTACAAATGTGCGAATCAATCTATGGATATACGGATGAAAAGTGTTGGAGACGATCGATGATGATCAGCGCCTCCGAATGTACAGCTAATTATTGTCACTTTGGTAGTTCAACGCACTTTGTCCCAGCATACCTCCTGTGATAACGTGTGGTGCTAATGTAGCGATGATGTAGGACAATTGCGCTTCTCCCGCACCGTAGGTCTTGTTCTCAATGCAGTAGTAAACGATCTGCAAGCATGCTCAATGAGACGGATGTTCGTGTAATATCGCTTACACCGTAAATATAAGAAAGACCGAAAGAATTTCAAACAGCTTGCTTACTAGCAAACCGTTAAAGGATGTCTGTGGTCTGGGGATGTCTGCATTCTAATGAAGGGACTGTCGAGATGGTTATTCAGTGCCCTAACAATAAATGTTTGAAGACATATATGACGCTGGGATTAACATAATTCAATTCCACTGCGTCCCACTGCGTGTGATGTGTGTCTATGTCTAAGAAATTTGCACCAAGGAAGTAGTTCAATTAGGCAGACTTCTTAGTAATTGCACATGAATCTGTCGGACTTTCTTTCTCCAGATTAAATGTTGGGTGCGAACTTTAGCATGAAGTCATATGCATATTTAAGTACGCTTCGAGCAGTGAGTCTGCGTATAGTTGGCCTAGCTCCTCAGCTGACAACACGTGTGAGGGTACGATGCACGCTTGAATCTTGAAACCTTTTAAGTTAGGTATACTTGTTAAACGCGCATTTATTATAGGTTCCTGTTGATTTCACCTATGTGTTCTGAAAGGCTTCCTTAGGGTTGGATATCGAATGACAGTTCGTCTTGTTGACACAGTAATTGCGCATGACAATTTAGTAGTTACTTGGAAATGGACGAAAAGGACGGCAGCCTCAAGGAAGAGAGTAGCAATCGAACACAGCGAAAGTCCGCAAATGAGCAGTAATAGTGCAGCCATCATGACTCCAGCTGATGAAGCAATACCCATCAGAAGGATGCGGTCACTATATATCGAAGGCGGTGATAATTCATTGTCCACCTAGACGGAAAACTAAAAAGTTCCTATCGGAAAATAAGCAGAATCATATTAACTGAAATTAATTAAGATCGACCTGCTCAGGCCAGGTCTCACGGATGCGTCAATATGCGCCAAACGTCCCACAATGACCTATAGGCGATAGATGCTAATCTGATGTTTACAAGTTTACAATTCATTAAAAATACCCTCCTGGTTTAGCGGCAGCCGAGGACGACATCATAGATTGCAGGGAACAAAGAAGACGATAACATTTAGAGTTATAAACGAATAATCAATGGCTCAATTATATTACTGCAGAAGGAAATTGTGGTTGATGAAAAATAATGCACTCCCCAAGCGTTGCAATGCATAACTTACAACCTTGTTTCGCTTGACAACTTTGTTTCGCTTGCTGAAATCTTATCACAGGTGGGCACCTTCAATATTAGGCGTGATATTTCATTTGTTTCACAATGAATGATTTCTCGAATTTATTCTGGGGCAGCGAAATATTGTTGCACAACGATTTTATAAAATAATGGAAAAAAGCCAACGTACGGCAAGGCCAACGATCAGGGGCTGAATGAAAGCAACAGCACGCATAGTGGAGACAAGTCGATTCCGAAGTAAATGACCCATAAACGAGCCAATACACATCGCTAATCAGAATAAATTTACACTGCGTTCCATCTCATCGAGTGCTAAAATTTAACTCTATAACTTTGGTAATTAAGGTCTTATAGATGTGAATCTCAACCAAATTATTAAATGTTGGGTGCGAACTTTAGCATGAAGTCATATGCATATTTAAGTACGCTTCGAGCAGTGAGTCTGCGTATAGTTGGCCTAGCTCCTCAGCTGACAACACGTGTGAGGGTACGATGCACGCTTGAATCTTGAAACCTTTTAAGTTAGGTATACTTGTTAAACGCGCATTTATTATAGGTTCCTGTTGATTTCACCTATGTGTTCTGAAAGGCTTCCTTAGGGTTGGATATCGAATGACAGTTCGTCTTGTTGACACAGTAATTGCGCATGACAATTTAGTAGTTACTTGGAAATGGACGAAAAGGACGGCAGCCTCAAGGAAGAGAGTAGCAATCGAACACAGCGAAAGTCCGCATATGAGGAGTAATAGTGCAGCCATCATGACTCCAGCTGATGAAGCAATACCCATCAGAAGGATGCGGTCATTATATATCGAAGGCGGTGATAATTCATTGTCCACCTAGACGGAAAACTAAAAAGTTCCTATCGGAAAATAAGCAGAATCATATTAACTGAAATTAATTAAGATCGACCTGCTCAGGCCAGGTCTCACGGATGCGTCAATATGCGCCAAACGTCCCACAATGACCTATAGGCGATAGATGCTAATCTGATGTTTACAAGTTTACAATTCATTAAAAATACCCTCCTGGTTTAGCGGCAGCCGAGGACGACATCATAGATTGCAGGGAACAAAGAAGACGATAACATTTAGAGTTATAAACGAATAATCAATGGCTCAATTATATTACTGCAGAAGGAAATTGTGGTTGATGAAAAATAATGCACTCCCCAAGCGTTGCAATGCATAACTTACAACCTTGTTTCGCTTGACAACTTTGTTTCGCTTGCTGAAATCTTATCACAGGTGGGCACCTTCAATATTAGGCGTGATATTTCATTTGTTTCACAATGAATGATTTCTCGAATTTATTCTGGGGCAGCGAAATATTGTTGCACAACGATTTTATAAAATAATGGAAAAAAGCCAACGTACGGCAAGGCCAACGATCAGGGGCTGAATGAAAGCAACAGCACGCATAGTGGAGACAAGTCGATTCCGAAGTAAATGACCCATAAACGAGCCAATACACATCGCTAATCAGAATAAATTTACACTGCGTTCCATCTCATCGAGTGCTAAAATTTAACTCTATAACTTTGGTAATTAAGGTCTTATAGATGTGAATCTCAACCAAATCCCAATCATTAGAAGATCTTTTTCAAGGATTTCATTTATATGCTACTCGATCGACATGTATGTCGATATGCCGAGAATGACCATTAATGGATAAACCAGAAATTCAAAAGATTAGACGATAATCGATTGATTTTGATAAACATAGTCGAAATATCGGTTTCGATTTTATACAAATATAGAAACATCTTCAAAATAATCCTGAAAAAAAATTAGGGAATTGATTTACCGGCATTTTTACGAAAAGTTAAATAAATATAATAGGGGAGCACAAGTACAAGTGCTAGTTCCCACCACCAATCGAAAATGTGATCATATAATGACCCAGCACAAATGCGCCAAATATTTCGCCTGAAAATTTCGGTTATTCAACAACTCCGCTGAGCTAACCTCCAAGATGCAAGTTGCAAATTATCAGGCCCTTCAGGGTTTCTTTTGATTATCATCAGGTACTGGTTATCAGTTATCAGGGTTATCAGGTGTTCCGGGAGGAAAGATAACTGATCTAATAACTTAACGAATTGAAGGGTTGAAAAATAAGTTGGTGAAATCCAGCGATACAGTGTGACTTTTAATTTTTTTGGCCGCCTATTACCTGGCCATTTTGGCCATGAAGAGAATGTCACAGATCGCTAATCTTTCGTCCACGGACGCAATGCTTGTTAAACGTGATCAAGTAGCGCTAGCTATTTCCAGTAGCCTCTAAATTAAAAGATTTTTCCACAACGCGCCAACGCCGCTTCACCGATACACGACAACCAAAAGCATTTCCTAATTGAATGCTTTCTCAATTTTCAAACATTTTTCTCAGCTTTCAGATACTCGTGCTACTTCAGAATGCTAGGATTTTGTGGCATCTGCTTATTATAATATTGGAATCACACTGCAACGCAGAATGCTGAATCATTTCCGCGGAGAATTTTGAGGATCGACTACTTGCTCAGTATTAGTGAAGAGAGTGATGCATACTTCCCAGAAACTTTTTCCAAGAAGCAAAAGATATAACAAAAGCAACAAAGGGCAAAAGTGATCTGACATGTGAGGGGATGTAACAGCAGGTTATAGAATTTCTCTGTCTTGAGGGATGACGTTTTTATTTATTCATTAAAAATATAGGATAAGTTGAAGTGCAATCACATCGTAAGGATTTCTTTCACGGAATAGAATGTATGGATTCAGTGATTTCGTATTGCTTTGGGTATCATCTCAACATCTATCATTTACGTGGCAATATCGCACTGCAAAAGATATTGAAGTGGGAAAGAAAGAAACGGGCACTGAGCCCGATGGACAACATGGAGCATCCAAGATAAAGTTCAAGAAGACTATTGCGAATGTCCATTTCGTTTGGCTCAAGTGGGCTCATGTCTTGCACAGCCACTGCTACTTAAATATTTTATGATCGAGATATCACAAAGACAACGATCAGATTCACCACTACAGCATTGTTGAAGCATATAAGAAAAAGTAGAAATATAAGTATAGATATGTAATTCAATATATANTATATATATCAAGAAGACCATGCCTGCTAGAGGTTGAGGACCGGCTAAATTCGAAGAGAGGTAATGGCCTGCTCGCCTAGCCAGCGAGGTGGCGTCATCTAATGGCTAAAACAATGCACGGAAATGGGCCTCAGTACCCTACAACGATTGGGGTAAAACCTGGCCGAGAATGGCGAGGATGAGACCAAAATGGAAATGCATTTTGGCGGACAGCGTGCACAACGTTCGATAATCCGGCCTATGAAGTGATCAAGTGATATCAAGAAGGACTCATTGCATCGCAAAACACATTTTCTAATGAGCGATTTAACCACTTGATAAACCTTCAGTTCTGAAGCCCTAAGAAGAACCAACCGCTTCATTTACATCGTATGCGACGGGCTCGGTCACCTCGCGATGGCTTTCACAAAGCCGCGGAATCCGTTTTCCTAGACGTATCGTCCCATCGTAAATCTAGTGAAGAAAAACTAAGAAAAATTGTTCGCATATTCCAATGCAATATCACTTCGTTTCACAAAAAATTACGCAGCGTACGAGCTTTTATGAAAACTGTCGCATGCTTTGCTTCGTAAAGTGGATGAATTTCACGAGGTTATATGCATAACCACAATAAACCTTGCTGAACACGTTATTCGGTATCACATTTTGCTATATCTGATTGTTCATGGTACGAATACTAAAGAAATATTTGGACAGATTATGTGCAGTTAGTAGAATTCCAGAAGTGGGCCATCTATTTCTTTAAACTCTCAGCAAAAGTATACAACTGACAGTAAGTAATATTCTCGCAACCAGCACAAACTATGCGATAATTTACCTACATGGATGGGGCACTGTTGCATTTTCCAAATCGCGAATTTCTGTTCTATAATAGGGGAAATCAAAATTTCGAGTAGAAAATCACCTAGATAGATTAAAAATGTATAGTAGGAAATACTTTCAAAAAGAAGACGGATTTAACGCGAAATATAGAGGCAATTTGAGGTTTTGTTTAGTAAAGTGCAGCGTAGCGCTTCACAGGCAACCGTACAAAACCGAGCAAAAGGCTGGTCAAGTACAAAGATCATAACTGCAAAGAAGGAATAAATCATTCCGGTTATTTAAGCGTTGTTTGAATTTATAGTGAAGCGATGAAGAATGCATCGCTTCGTCATGAATTTCAGTTCAGGTAGTTTTTTACAAGAAAGTTGTTTTGGCGACATCTGTGCATGAGGCGGTATTCTCTTTTGATAAAGGTAATGTTTTATATATGGGAATATTTTATGGTGTAATTACAATTTCTAAGACGAAAATAAAAATTATAGTTGTTTCCAATTGCTCCTCATAACGTCTCAGTATGTCCATTGCACCTGAAAACAGATGAATTTAGGCTAGAAGACAATACTTAATAGGACTCGTGAGTTCACTAGCAATTAGATCTTTCATTCTTTCCCACGTTCAGCGAGCAAAGAAACATCGCACAAACTGTGACAGAGCTACAGCGACCTCTGTATGTTACTCAAGTTTTGCGCAGTGGTGGTACTGTACGGGAAAGCGTGTTGCTCAGAGAGACCGAATTAAATCAACATCGTTTTCTAATGAGACACAATTCATGGCAACCTATTCGCATGTAGGTTCTAAAGCATGTAGTGTTTTTGTATTTGGTCCACCAATACCAAGGAAGGTGAAAGGATTTCTCGCTTTATGTGACTGAGGGTAACATACCGGAGGACACAAGAGGGCTAGAGGGAGAGAGGGCAAAGTTGAATAATTCGCAATAGATCCTCTATGCTTCCCATCGTTACGAAGAAGAAGAAGCCTTCTTCTCTCATCCTCAATAAAGCAATGATAAAAGTGACATTTAACAAAGATAGGCATATCCACACAGTAATTGCTTCTTGGTACACCATCCATTTCACAAAGAAAATCATATATGTGTTAAATAAACAGAGAAGTGGGTATACCTCTCTTAAATTAGAGACAAACCAGGTTGCACCCTCAACAGCCTCGCTCAAATGTGCAATGAGCTTTTATCAAATGAGGAACAGACTGAACAATAATATTAGGAAAATGCAGCCGCTTGTCTATGCAAAATTTTTGCACCATTCAAATTTCATTTCGTCTAGAATCTCATTAAAACGACCGTCTACATATCTTACATGCACTCATGAATATTTTTGCCAAGCAAAGCGCATTTTCATTTCTGATATATTCGCATGTATGTTTCTCATCTCTAGAACGTTAATCACTAAACGCATTACGGAGACTCGCAATTTTGCGAAAGGATATGCAAGTGTCCCAGCCTGCCATTTATCTGGTAGATTCAACGCATAGTCACTGAACTTAGACTAAGGATATTTGGTTGGTATGAGCTAAGCCATAGGTTAATACGACATGCCGCACTATCCACCGGGCAACCAACCGCGGAAGGATGGATTGAGGATGCAGGGCAGGTAAGCCGCTACTTGAAGATTGGAGACCAGCACAACCATAATGCACTATTTGACAAAAAAAATTCACTCTAGCGTACGAATGTACGACCCAGCGTTCCAGCATAAGTGATGAGAAATTTGAATTCCGATAAAGATTTGTTAATTCATTTATGCATCTGCGATTAACTGTCTGATTCTAGCTCGGGGCAAGAGAGACCGCAGGATCGATCCTCAGCTCAACCCAACTGTTTGAGCCTGGACGAGAGGAGGATTGATGCGATGTATGCGCAGCATGCAGAGAATGAGTGAAACCTTGAAGCCGACACAATATTGAACCAACTGGCATATTACAAGTTATGGAGGTGTTTTCGTCGTTTCAGAAGTGGTTTCATTTGCAATCTTGGCTGAGTGTCTAGTGGCATAATTCTCGCTTAGGGTGCGAGAAGTCCCGGCATCGTTCCCCGGCTGAGCCCAATCGTTTGGAGCCTGGACGAGAGGGAAATTAACGCGAAGGGTGCGTAACATGCAAGGATGAAATGAATGTTTCAGGCCGACGCTATATTGAGAAAATTGAGGCAATGTTCCTAAATGACTTTTTTGCTCATAGTACACTAATAGTATAGTTATTTCATAGATATACATATCTCTATGAATATGACTAATTGTTTCTTTTCTAAAGAATTAAATGAGACCTTTGAGCGCATCCTTGTAAACACCGTCATCTGTGAAAATTAGATTAATAGGAATTTCGATTGGTTAATCTTATTACCACCAATGCTAATATTACTTGATTGCGTGTGGTACCTATTTGTGGCACCCACAGGGACTACTTATTATTGTATCGGCATCTATTGTTACTGCTACTAGCAATACTTCGTAGTATTAGTTGTAAATGTTGATTCAATGGATCAAACGGTGTTATTTTTTGACTCAAATCTGATTTTTTGTGTGAGTAGTTATCAAAAAAATGGAGGAATCACTTCTAATATCAGTGAAGAGTCACATAACCTTAAGGTCTATAGTGCTTTATAAGAGTGGAGTGAAGTGTAAAAGCGGCATCACGGTTACTTTGGTCTGATATGGCATCACAGCGTAGATACGGTATCACAATTGAAAAGATTACTCGATGGAAGCAACGAACACCTCTGAGCCGTTTCACAGTATTCCGTTTCAGATAGCAGAGTTCTTATATACTTCAAAAACTGTCCTGGATGTGTGAGTGAAACACATTTTCAAGGATTGCTAGAGTATTTTACCCCACGTGTGAACGACTGTAGTGGCTTTCCGATGCTTTTGGCTGGGCAGCGACAATAAGCAGTCCTTAACGATGCCAAGTTGATCTATGAAATAGAGGAAATTTTTTGCCGAACACTTGCTCATGAATTGCCCTGCCCAACATTTCCATACTTTTTAGTGACTTCGAAGCGTCTACATGGGCTCACTACTGCTGTAGTGCCCGTGGAGCAAAAGAAATCAAAATTTCGGCGAATACTAGAATCAGATGTTTGCAGTTTTCCGTTTATAGTTATAGCATTCGTTGTGATTACTATACACGGCGTTGAACTCAAAACGACGTATTTCAGTGAATATTATAAAAATCGCAGCGCGCACCCTCTGCAGATATACAAAAAGCAGGACAGAAAGCTCATAGCGACAAGCAGCATAGGATTTAGGAAGCTCGAAGAGGTTGTATTTGTGCTTAAGAAGTGAAGCAATGACAGAAAAGAACCGTTGAGATCAGAGGAAAAAGTCCCCGACAAGCATGAATCATCAGTATGTTGGGAGCATAAACAACGACAGTGAAGGCCGAAATTGGGAACCATTTTCTCATGTTGAACAAAGCGCATGTTAATTCCCGGTTGTGTCGGTGAAAAGAAGGATGATGATTGCGATTTGATTCTCGGAGCGGTGTACGGCAAACATGATTCTCAGCGAGCGGAAATAAAACCTAAGAGGAATAGTGGAATATCCTTCTCTATGAAAGACGAAAATCATAATGACAGCAGAAAACTGTAATGTGAATCATAGGATACCTGACACCACAGATCCGCGATTTTCTTTTTACACGAACAATCAACTCACGAAAGATGTTGGCTACAAAGCGAAGTGTTGCAATCGAAATACGCTCCTCATCTGCACACAATGTGTTCTGTCAAACTGATCCATACAGCATTCCTCCATAGTGACACGTGTCATCGTGATATGTTATGACTCTATGGATGCTCGGTGCACTGATGAATGGTCTCAATAAATAAATACTGGAAGAATTCAAGCAAATAATCACACTTCGCAATACATTTTCTTCAGCCTTTAGAACATCGTGTAAAGGAATGTTGCTAATTTCACCACATTCTCCGAAAAAAAATTCCTTCTTTCCCCATAACCCAGTGCAGCCTAGTTACCAGTGCAAACAAAAGGTGTATCAAAATGGAACTATGCATAAAATAACCTTACTACCCGTCTGAGCAACAATCCCAACACATTTTACTAATTCCACCTACAAATAAAAGTGGTCCTACTTGAGTTATACCCCGGAAGCACTCCTCATGAATGAAACTGGGGAGTCGGAGGGCTAACGCTACTTTTTCCCAAGTAAGCAACTCATATTTACATGCTTTTTGTGCAACAAAATGTCTGATGACACATATCGTGGAAAAATTCATCGAGAAATTCATCCAACTGGTCGTGGAGGAGATGAGTTTCTTGATTCGTTTGTCTTTCCATTCCTTTGCTAAACGAAACACTTTTTTTAAAATTTTCATTTATTAGCAAATGATTAATAACAACACAGCATAATGACAAAAGCACCTCGAATAGGGATGGACAGGGGTGAGGGGTAGTCAAAACCAGGAAACAACGGCACAATGTAACTTTGAATCAGGCAAGAATCCAACTTAAGAGTGCGGTCTCGTAACTCTAGCAACACCACGTCTGTGCTCGCTGTAAACTGTCTAGCACCGAGATCATCTGCACTCCAATGCGTACATAAGCCGTAGCTAACTCCTTCCAATAATATTCAAATGGCATGTCCGAACCCTCTCATAGATGCACTCAAGAATCGAAAAATAAGAATAAAAAATAAAAATCAAACAGCACCTTGATAAGGAACCTTAACGAAAAAAGACAAAATTAAAATATGCGATTGCACTAAAAACAGAGAAAACGACCATGTAGAGGAAAATGAAACACGATATTGGTACCATTCGGCAACGAGAACTTTTTTGAACATTTCAAGCAAAAAGTAGTCGTACATTCTCTTGGTAGCTTAAGAAAAGGCACCATCGGACATCAGCCATGTCGATTAATTTCATCAGATCAGTGAAAGCCTCTAGTGCAATGCTCTCTCCTTGCAACATAAATAGTGAGTGCAAAACAAAGTAAACCAACACAAGAAACAAAGGAAACCGAAAACGAAGCGAAAATAAAATATAACTAAATATATGACAATAAAAGCACATGAAAAGGCAACAGTTATATACGTTAGCAAAATAGCATCAAAGTCACAATGAAACATTCTGAAATCACATCACAAAGGCATCAAGCGACGACGATCGATAGCAAACCCATACCATGTAACGAGTGGGTAGTAAATGGTCACAGTACTGGACGACACTTTAAAACGACAACTTTCAATTAATAGGACTTAACTGCGCCCGAAGTGTGATGCCCGGTCAATCAGTAGGAAGTTCGAGGGGTATGATGACTTCATACACCAAAAACCAGAGGTAGGCTCATCAAAATTACCAAAAAGTACCCGAATGGAAATCAGCATCAACTAACCGAAACTGCCATACATGAAAGAGATGGAAGAGAAGCAGAGTCACAATTCACAGAAATCCGAATCGATATATGCATATAGCCACACAGCCAACAGCGGCCTGTCAAAGACCGCCCAGCACGCATCACCTTTAATCGATTGGGTGAGCATAGATATAATGCTACCGTACTTATATCTCCCGCCCTACATCGAAGCTACTGTGACAACGTCCGCACTACACCAAAAAGTTACGTTTTTTGCAAGAAAACTCCCAAGAAACAAAGGCAAAACTAAAAAATTCAACATCAAACAAATGGCCTTTCGTAACGCTCATCTGTCACAAGATCATTTCAAGGGATTCTGTGCTTCGTGGAAACTTATGAATAAAGGGACCACTTCATGACTTTGCAAATGTGAATCTCGTGAACACAAACGTACAGACTATAGGACGGATCTATTCAAAAGCCGCATAACGAAAGAATCCGAAATGAAATCGAATGGTAATTGGAATGCCGTGGAAGCAAGATTGGCCCTAATGTGGATTCAATGCGCTTAGTGTGGATCATAAGTAGATCAAAAAAGCATCATTTTGAACTTCACTGTAGTTCTTTGCAATTTTTCAAATGCCAAGGTAAACATTCGGGCATGCTGAGCACGCATTCAATATTGAATGCGATGATGCTGCATGCGCTTTCGCAATGCCAAAAACATTGTTCCTTGCGCAGGGTGCTTGATGTTGTATTGAATTTGAAAAAATTAGAGCAAAAAAAATTCGCGGGTTAGCTTTCATCCTCTTCTCAAAATATTCATCTAAGCAGCAAGCTTGCTTCTCTCTTATAATAGGAATTAGCTAAAAAGATACCTCAGCCACCAACCGAGTTCCCAATATCACATCATAATCAAAAAATTCACCTGTCCTGCACTAATAAATCCCATCACTGAATAAAACCGAAAGAAATTCTATTGAGGAAAATATTAGCTAATTTTTATCTGTAGTGCGCCTGGACTATGAATTCTGCAATACACTAGTTGCTTAGATTTAGGTAGTTTGCCTACTAGTAGTTTAACCACGCACTCATAAATACCCACTAATCAACAAGAATCGTCACAAATTTGTGAATTTCGTGTAAGCATGCAATCCTTTCAGCAGCAAGTGGTACTCGATATGGTTCTCAAAATACTTCACCATATTCTACAGAATAAAATGAAATAATGTGCATTGCGGGAGTTATAACTAACTGAGAGCTTCTCTTTTTTCTATCTACCAGTTAAGAAATAGAAATCCCTCATTTCTACGGTCACCTCAAGTCTGATCTGCAGACAGCGGGTGAATGATAAGAAAACCTGACAAGTGTATGAAACTTGTGATGAGACGAATTGCCTGTAATTCTCGCACCATTTTGCCAACTATCTTCATTTGTTTGCCACTTAATGCCACTTATAAGCCTCGGGATGCCATATAACCACTGAATGTGTCTTCTGAAGCGAAGGATTAGAGCGAAGTGAAAGCAATAAGCAATGAATGTTGAAAGTAAGAAATAAACAAACGAGCGCATTCAAATGAAAAAAAAGAAGAATATAACAAAAGAATAACTCATGGGACGATAGGGGTGGATGAAACCTGAAACATGATTATAACATCATGCTGAAAACAAAATGTTGCATGAGAATACGTACGAGCTTAAAAAGCAATATACTTTAGAAAGAAGAGAATCAGACATATATGATTCAAACCTGTGCCGTACTTCGTTATCGGTAATTTGAAAAAAAATTGTCCAAGGCTGCTTCTCATAGAAGTAATTGGAGTTGTACCCATCCATAACCGGTTGCAACAAATAACAGCATATTTAGAAACAATAAATACGATTCGCGCGCAAAACTGCGATGAAGAAATTTCCACCTCATAAGTTTCAATTATCGCACAAATAAACCCGAATTTATCACCTTCGATCCTTTGAAGATATACTGAACTCGAATGAAATGCAGCCACGGTCGCAGTTCTAGTATTATGACTGTGACGGGCCTGGGACATTAATGAAACATAATTTGTAAGGAGGAGGGGGGATAAAACATGGCCAATAATAAAAGATGAAAACGGTGGAGAAATGCCAATGGCATATTGTACGATGTGAAATATCACAAGGGTAAACAAACGCAGCCAATCGATTGTGGAGGCGTGAGGCAGCGAGATCAAATAAGTTCTTTCATTTACATACATGTTCAGTGAAACGGTCGTGATATTTCTCTCTATGATTGCTGCACTTCTCAACGAGAAAGCATAGCAACAGTTTTGTGCACACATTCATTGTAACAATTAGATCTTCTAAGATCACAGAAATCTTAGAAGAGAAATCAAGGGACAAAAATGAAAAACGATGCCGGAATAAAAGAGGAAATAAAAAATGGAAGCACAGATATAGCTGCATATTTTTAGAGAGAGTAGACAGGATGAAGTAACCAGCTAGTGCAACGAAATCAAATTAAGGTTTAGGAAATCTCATGAGAAATAAGACACGTATTTTCCTATGTGCTCAGCGGCTCGAAGCGCGTTGCACATCGGTACTACGAACGCAGCAACGCAAAGATACAATTCGGCGCTTAAAGTAGAGGGGTTGCATGCTAATGCGAGCCCATCTGACAGTGGACACGATCTCCTTTAATCTTCACTACGCACGCCGCTTACCAAACTACGATAAGACTATAATGGTCGCGTTGCATTTTTCTCTATTCTATTTTTCTTTGCCTATTAGTAAAAATGATTGATTTTTTCTCAAGGATTTCTTTATAACTGGAATGTGTAGTAATTTTCGCGCAGTAGAATGTGGACTTGATGTGAACACTAATAGTTGACGAGATCGTTATAGCTAGGAATGTGAACATGCCGTAACAATTTTGCTTTGATGGTTTCGGTAGAGGGTGAAATGCTCCAAAAAGAAATACCTAAATAGTCAACAGTATATCCACGCCGTCATGCTCAGTTAGTGGTTGTTTATATAGCTTTTGAAATGGAAAATATTGAGTGCATTGAGCTCGGTACCATCTGCGTATGTATAGAAGAGGCTTCTTTATTGCTTAGGAATAAATGGTCATTTATTTGCATAACGAACTGTCTCATATTTACGGCTCCTCATTTGTGAAGGAGTGCAGCCTTTTGCAAATTGTGTCCAAGTGAACTGCCATTGCCCTATTGAATGCAATTCACTGGCACTTAACTGAAGATATATAATAAAAATTAATAATTCGTTAGTGACGACATAATTTAGTAATGAACTAATGCAGTCGGAATGGGCTGAACAATTGATCATTCGAGAGTAAAACTTTTGATCAGTTGATGGAATCGAAGTGCGCTTGCAAAATCGATATCCAGTTCCTGACGCGAGTGGCATCAAAGAATTTTCAATAAACGCAATGGCGATAAAACCCATGTTACTTGGAACGACTCCCATGATCTATTTGAATCAATTGTCCGTCCAAACGTCGGCAAGAAAGCATCTTCACTGTACCATATAGAAACAAAAATCACTTTCAAGCCCATGCAGAATTTCATATTGCTGTTGCATGTTGGCAAACCTCATGAACAAAATCCCTGCATCAACAAATTCTTCTCTCTAGGAACTTCGAAAACTAGTGACCAAGGGCTTATGCAGTTAGTGTGCTGATAACATTTGATTCTATGCGCTTGATCTATTCCGTGCCCTTCAGTGAAAGGGCAACACGTTTGAGTTACTTGCGATATGCGTGCGCTGTGCGAAAGAAACTAAACGAATTAAAATCGTTTGAAGGTTGTATTTGCAGTAGTTGCGAAAAAAAAAAGAAAACGCAAGTGGATAAAAGAGGAAATAGAAAATGAAAACAGAAATAGAACTGCACATTTTTAGGGATAGTAGATAGGAAGAACTAACTAGCTAATGCAACGAAATCAAATCAGGGTTTATCAGATCGCATCAGAAATCAAAGGACAAATGCTTTTTATATGTGATCAACGGATTGAAGCGCGTCGCACATCAGTATTACAAACGTCGCAACACGACATACAAGTCGACGCTCAAAGTAGAAAGTTGCGTGCTGGTGCAAGCCCAACTGACATCGGACACGATCTTCTTTAATCTTCAATGCGCATACCGCTTAGCAAGCTATTGCAAGACTATATTGGTCGCGCTACGTTTTCTCTGCCTCCTATTAATAATGACTGATTTTTTCTCAAGGATTTCTGTAGAACTACAACATGTACGCAATTTCCGTGCAGCACGTTGTGGACTTGATGTGAATGTTAATAGTTGACGAGATTGCTATAGCTATAATATGAGCGTATCGTAACTATTTTGATTTGGTAGTTTCAGTGAAGCGTGAAATGCTTTAAAAAGAAACACCCAAAATAAGCAATAGTATATGCACGCCGTCATGGTCAGTTAATGATCGTTTATGTAGCTTTTGAAATCGAAAATATTGAGTGCATTGAGCTCGGTACCGTTTGCGTATGTATAGAAGAGGCTTCTTTATTGCTTAGGAATAAATGGTCATTTATTTGCATAACGAACTGCCTCATATTTGCGACTCCTCATTTGTGAAGGAGTGCAGCCTTTTGCAAATTGTGTCCAAGTGAAATGTCAATTGCCGTAATTAATCCAATTCACTGGCACGTGCCTGTCAATGCGCAATAAAAATTAATAACCTATTACTGATGAAGTAACTTAGTAATGGAAAATGCAGTCGGAATGCATTGAACAGTTGATCATTTGAGAGCAAAACGTTTGATCAGCTAATGGAATCGAACTGTGTTTGCAAAATCGATATGGTGATCGTGACGCGAGTGGCATCGAAGAATTTCTCCTAAACCCAGTGGCGATAAAACCCATGTTACCTCGAACGACTCCCACGATCTATTTGAGTAAATTGTACGTCTAAACTTCGGCAAGAAAGCATCTTCATTCTACGATATAAAATTAAATATTGCTTTCAAGCTCCGGCAAAATTTCATATTGCTGTTGCATGTTGGCAAACCTCATGAACAAAATATCTTCCTCAATAAATTCCTCTCTCTAGAGATTTTAAAACCTAGCGACCAAGATCTTATGCAGTTAATGTGTTGGTCATATTTGATTCTATGCATTTGATCTGTTCCATGCTCTCCTGTCAAACGAAAACACGTTTGAGTTTCTTGCGATATGCGTGCACTGTGCGAAGGAAACTAAACGAATTAGAATATTCTAAGGTTTGTGTTTGCAGTAGTGGCTTTTGCTACAGCGAACTTTGAAATGGAGAGCGCTTCTGAATCGCTTCCACGAATCCTCCTCCAAATCATGGGCCTTTTGGGCCTCGTGAGAGCAAGGCGTTGTCAAGACGCCTTCACTGCGGCCGCCGCTTTGTTCGGCGTCGAAGTGGAAGAGCTCTACCGCGAGGTGGAGCTCTTCGTACAGGAACATTGGGAAGAGGATTTGGCTGCCCTCGACGTACATCGGCAAGGCCTGTGGTATTTCGGTTCGTTTTTCTAGCACTTTATTTGCAAAAGTTATGAACCAATGAATAACTTATTGGGCGGAGTGCTGAGGTAGTGCTGTACTCAAGTCAATATGCCTATTGCACTGATGAGTATGGATTTTCTTTGATCAGTCTTTCGGTAACATCTTATGTTTTTTCGACTGTTTTTTATTAAACAATTGTCGTGGGCCATTTTCAAACCTTTTCATGATGTGCCACGAAGTTTGCATTAACCACGTCATAGGGTGGGTGACTGTCGAACTGGCAGCATGCTTCTATAATGGATGCATATGGTCTTATATCATATGCCATATGCCATAAGAATCCCTTTCTTCAGTCATCTTATGTTATGTTAAGGCATCGTTGCTTCTGCATCCGTTTTGGATGAAAAATTGGATGGTAAAAGGCTGTCGAAAATTAACCACCTGAAATGCTTTGGGATCAGAGTAATAGCGTTAATATGCACCTAGCCTTGATGTGTTTTAGTTGGCGAAGCAGCAGGACGCCGTCCACATCCGTTGTTGCTCGAGGCCGCGTGTCGGCTGAAGAGAGCACAACTGAATATCTGGGATGTGGAACGGCACAGCTGCGACCTCTACGGCCACGATGGGCCGATGTATAATGCCGTCGTCGAGGAAGGGCTTTTTGTCGCTATGATGGAACAGCCGATAGTGCCGGTGGGTACATTTTGATTTTATTGCCTTTAACTTTGGTCTGTATCTCACTATCACAACACTGCATATTCCAGGTCCTCATCTGCAGCATCGAACTTTTAGCAAATTTTGAGATTGAAGTCATACCAAAACGCGTGTCAATAAGGAGCATGCCGCAAATCTGGCAACCTTGACACTCACATTAAGGAATAACCGGGGCATGCTTGTAGACTGATGAATGTTTCGATTGCAGTGGTACCAAAGTGTAGCCCGTGAGCTGGAGCCCGGCACTAGCCACGGCCGCCGGGATGAGGCGAGGATCATGCCTCCGGTGCCGATAGAGCCGGAAGAAGCTCTGCGTGAACCGGAGGCTGGCCCTCATCCCGATGAAGTCAACGCGACGCCTCAACGCCGAAGCGTCGAAGAGAGCGAAAGAGAGGCAGCAGCCCGCAACGAAAGGGCGCAATGGCAAGAAGCTCTTGCAGCTCGTTACCGTGAAATGCTGTAAGTGACTGCTGTCTTGTCCATTTGGATCTTCATTGCGCACTGCATTTTACTACAATATTTGTGCAGATAGCAGCACATAATAATTGAATGAGAGTGACGGATAGATAATCTTTGCACTCTAAAGGAAAGCAGTATGTGCTCGCTGTTTGAAGAAAATATCCATTCGATATAGTAGCACAACCGAGGAACATATGTTGGTTTTTAAGCGGCTGTCATCAAAGAATCGTCTAACCATTCTCACTATGAATCACACTGTAGCAATCAGATTTTCGTAGTTTCAGCTTCAGTGATTCCCGTAGGAAATTTGCGAGCGCGCAGGCGAACAGGCACACCTACATAAAGATCACTTTGCCATGATGTGATTTTGCAAGCAACTATGCAAGATCGTATAGAAATATAGAAAGCTTTCCACGAGGAAAATAAAGAATGTAATTCCGTACTTACATATCGAAACACCTGTCTAACTTTGTCCATAACTGCAGCCGCCCAAGAGCGAGGGCAAATGCGCCCGCGGAACGAGCGCCTCGCAGACGGGCAACGAGACCGCAGCCGGAATTCAGACCGGCAGACGTAAGTGCACTGCCAGCCCACATGGCAGCCGAATTAGTGGAACCGGCAACGGCACCGTACATTGTTCGCGACAATAAGATATGTAAGTGTTTCCACTTGTCTTGTTGTTCTATGTTTCAAAAATTTGTTCTTCACGCTCTCTGAAGCTGTCCATAGCATATCCTGTCTCCTGGTTTTAAGGAGAGAATCGTCTAGGAATGAATAGGGTGAAGAGACATTCGTTCGAAGTTGGTCCACCGGCATTCTCAGCCCAAGGCTTCTAAGTAGTCGAATGAAATGTAGAATTGTGAATGTTACTGTTCTTCTTGAAGTAAGCATTAACTGCTTGATGTTCCATTTCATATGCGTCAGTGAGGAAATCGGAAATCTGCAAAATTAGTTATGCTAACGTGATTATGACAGTGATTTGCACGAAGTGGGATACAGTTGGGTTGAAATTTTTTGTGATCCCCTGAAAGCTTACATCCTGATTCGCGACTGCAGACTGATGAGCTTATTTAATGATCGCACTAAAACCTTCACAGATGTGCGAAATTACGGCGAATGCTGAAGCCTGTTTTTAGTGTGCCGTTTGCCACACTGCGGCGTTCACGATCGAGAATTTGAGACGGTCGCGGCATGGAAGAAACATGTCGCGCTTGCCAGGTCCCATCTCGAGGACGGTAAGCGGTTGTCGTTTGCTATTTGCTATCTACCGACTTTCGGTTGTCGTTTTTTATTTTCTATGTGAGCTATTTGCTACTAGTGCACTCGCCTTGTGAACAAGAGCGAACTGATGATTAGATGATCGATCCTTGCTTATATCCATTGTTTCATGACGATGAGCACATTTTACTATCAGGCTGAAATCCTCGAGCTTTATTTAATTTGCTGCTTATTCATTTCACCGTCATGATAATTTACATCTCATTTATATGATTTCAGCATTTTGTGGCACATGTGGGCACTATTTGGTTGTGCCACCTGAAGCGGATGCAGCAACCATTAAGGTAAGCCGTGAAAACCAGATTTTTTTGGTTGCATTTTTTCCTCCATAAATATTCGTACGTTTCCGGAGGGACTATGCGGAAACGGAACTCAAATGCGTCTCCATTCGTTTCAATCATGTGATAGGTCTACTTTGAATAGAACCATATCAAAGGATTTCGACGTGCCTCTATCCTGTAGCAGAATTATATAGAGGAATGGAATCACATTCAAACTTCCCTGTCAATGACCTTTCCTCAGTCACTGTTCCCTCTAACTTTTGGCAGCAGTGGAAAGCTCATAAAATCGTGTTTTGGACCAATAATTTACTCTCATGAGCGCAGTGGGTTAAATTTCATGGCCTTGCGGCACCCGAAATTTGCGATAGGTGAAGATCTTGGCATTTTGATTTCAGGCCTTCATAACAACACACAAGAGAGAGCGCTGTGTAGGTGCTCCGAAGGCCGTCATACAGCAGAGGCGCGAAAACGCCACGTGGCTTAATAGCCTCAGGAGGAACACAAGCCATATTCTGCTGCCGGGTGAGTATTTTCTTCATTCCCAGCCATATCNTGATTATGTCATATATATATATATATATATATATATATATATATATATATATATATATATATATATATACGACATAATCATGCGAAATCGAGGCCTCGACTTATCGTTTGTTTTGATTTCATGCTGGCGCTTTTGTTTGTGATTTTTTTCAAGCAAAGAATATATCCTGAATATTGCAATTGATTGCGTTCAAATGCGATATTTGCATTGAGCTGCTATAAATGAGAGATTGAAGGAAGTTTCTTACATGGCATAAAGGTGCCCTCATTTGCAAGGTTTGCGCAAATAGTATATTGTTTCTTTATCTCCAAGCGTTCGCATGCAGTATTTGATGTGCCAGCAGAATGCTGAACGACAACTGTCATCTCCATCCATTCTTTGCTCCTTCCTTTCAGCTAGCGGATCATGTTGGTCCGACAGACTTTAATATACCTGCTCATATATTAGGATTTTTTTGCTCTTGCATTAGAAAATGAAATAATGGCCATTTATGCAACTTGCAGATGCAACAGTGGAGGCGGAACGTCAGTCGCCAATTGTTCGAAGAAAGCGACAGTTGGACACCGAAGAAGCCCGTCGGGCAGATATTTGTGCCGCTTATTTGAAGCGGTTCAAAACGCTTGAGCCCGGGCTGATGGCGGAAATCGCAGACGATCATCAGCTGCAGCTTCCTTAGACGGGAAGTAAGCAGGCCCATTTTATTTCTTTTTTAATTCATTTGTTCTCAACATCAACGACTTTTCCTGAATGGCATTCACGATGCAGCTTTGCGGCATTCCTTTCACCTCCTAGTTCTGCTCTATCAAGAATCATCATATTTTTGCAGGTGTGTGCTGTGATGCATGTGGTGGAACCGCCATTTTGCGCTACTGCCGACCCGCCAGGGACCTTATTAAGGAGCCCCTCTCGAGCTCATGGCTGTGGCATCATGAAGTGGAGTCGGTGTCAGCAGTGTCTCGTCTTCGTCGCCGTTGCCAGAATGGTTGCTTCTCACCGTCAGGTTGCCTGTCTGATGCAGTTTCGCACTTGTTTGAAATATGTGTATTAGCCACGCACGCATTGCCGTTATTATTTGCCCAGCATTGCTCTTTGTCCCTAATATACAGTTTTAAATTCTCGGTTCGCTAAGACCTGGTCGAGCAGATTCGGATGGGTCTGTGCAAATGTGACTTTTGTGAGGTCCTTCTGTCTTTTTTTGATGCCTTTGTAGCGGTATAGATAGCAGTCAAGGGCAGCCATAGGATCATGGGAAATGAAGCAGCCACATGCTACGTGGAAGATTTTTTATTGCCCCAAATTGCACATGTATTTTTTCGCGTAATTTCTATTCAAATTCCATCAATGGTTTTGCTACTTCCCCAGCGACGCATATATTCATGGACGAGTTACAAAAGCCGCTTTGCGTAGATGTTCCGAAATTATTCTGAGCGAAAATCGTAATTTTTTACACAAGCGTAGCGATTTTTGGCCATTTTGTGGACGCGAATAACACCTCTTTTAACACCTCTTTTCCCTTGTTGCTGCAGCGCGCTCACAAATGCACTGGGACCCATACAAGATAACAACTTAAATGTTACACAAAAGAATTTTCGACGTGCTACCATTAAAGATCCTTTCTGAGGTACGATTAATCCTATAGAATTTGAGCATTCATCGTCTGAGAAGCGATTAATGTTATAGGATTTGAGCAAGCAAAACATTTCGGTCAAGCTTGCAGTGCAAACATCGAAGTCTAGAGCAATGCTTCCTTGACACAAAAATTGCTAATTCCAAGAAAAGTATAGCAGACTCAAAATTAGAATGCCTTGTTCGGTCAGATCGCGCCCTTCACATAGTTCAGGTATACGCCTACACTCCGAATTGCATTTTGCGAAAATGCACAAAAACCACTTTTTCCTTTCCTTTGGGTTTATTCCTAAACAAAAAGCACAGCAGACAGATGTGAGTTGATAGCCAAGTGAATAATAATGTCAGGACGCAATATTTCATCAGTGGGTTCACTAGAGCACTGACAGCAAGCGGATTGAAATTTTACTTACCTACTTATGCATGTATGCATGCATTCCGATTATTTGGAGCACACTTTCAAACCTGACCATCTTTTTACTCGTTGAAGATCTCAGCTGAGCAATATTTAATAGGATACAGGATCATTCACCGCAGGTACTCCTACGTAAATATGAAGCAGTCGGTTCGCAGAGAGTATAGGATTTCATTGTCAGTCGACGTGGCTGTAAGGAAGAAGGATTCGACCGAAATGAAAGGCAGGCAGGTTTGTTGAAAGGTGAGAAATTTACAAACGAGCGCATTTTTCATTTTTGATCTGTCAGCTTTACCTGTTCGTTGTTTCCTCTTGATATCCAGGACCTACCCCCCCCCCTCCCCCCCCCCCCCCCCCCCCCCCAAACTAGCAAGGGCCGCTCATCAGCGAGTGCGAACAAGAGGACGATGGACCACGGTTTGCTCACAGTCAAAGAAGGATGTGACTCGCCATGACTGATGGCTGCCAGCAGTCGTCGTGCTTCCTTGAAAGGTTAGACGTTTCGCCAAATCAAACTTCTTTTACTATAATTATTATAATTATTATAATTGTTGTAATTATTATAATTGTTATGATTTTATGACTATTATAATTGTTATAATTCTTATGATTAATTATCACAATTATTCTAACTAATCCTTATAATTGCTATGATTCTTATAATTATTGTAATTAAATATTATAATTGTTATAATTATTATAATTATTACAATTCTTGTAATTATTTTGATTATTCCACATGTTATAATTCTTGCAATTATTTATTATAATACTTATTATTACTATAATTGTTATAACTATTATAATTACAACAATTATTGCAGCTATTGTAATTATTATAATTATTCCAGTTCTTATAATTAATTTTTATAATTATAATCATTATAATTATAATTATAATCATATTCCAGTTTATAGTTCTTATAATTAATATAATCAATCATTATAATTGTGATAAAAATATAATAGAATTATTATAATTAGCATAACTATTCTGAGCAAGTATCATAATCATTATAATTATTTTGATTGTTATAATTAATTATTGTAATTTTTATAATTATTACAATTATTTAATCAATTATGTGATCATTTCATTTAGTACAATTGTTGTAATTAACATTATATTTTTTATAATTATTAGAGTCGTTACAATTTATATAATCGGTTATCATAGCTATTAAAATTCTTACAATTATGTTAATTATTGTATTTATTATATCGATTGTAATTCTTGCAATATATAATCATTACAATTATTGTATTTTTTATAATTACTAAAATAGTTATAATTATTATAATTATTGCAATTATTATAATTATTATAATTATCATAATTGTTATAGTTATTATATTCTTTTAATTATTATAATCATTAATTTTGTGATAATTGCGATGATCAATATAATCATCATAATTCTTATGACTGCCATAATTATTAGAATTATTCTAAATAATTATTATGATTGTTATTATTTTATAGTTATCATAATTACTATAATTAGAATTATCAGTTATTATAATTCCCATAAATATTGTATCTATTATAATTATGTTAATTTTTATAATCATTATAATTTATTATAAATATTATAAATATTATAATTAGTATAAGCATTTATTTTATGTATATTATAATTAAAGTAATTATTATAAGCAACAATTATAATTATTATAATTATTACGACTATTGTAATTGATTATTACAATTATTATAGCTATTATAATTATTATAATTATTACAATTAATTGTTATAATTTTTTCAATTGCCTGAATCGTTATATCCAACTGATATTGCTATAATTATTATAATGATAATAATTAGCATAATCACCATAAAAAATTATTACAATTATTACGGTTAATCCATATAATCATTTGTAATTATTTTAGTTATTGTAATTGTTATATTATTATAATTATTATAATTATTGTGATTATTATAATTGAATATTATAATTGTTAAAATTATCATGATTATTGTAACTATTATAAAGAATTATTATAATTTTTATACTTACTGTAATTATTATAAATAACTACTATGATCACTATAATCATTATAATTATTTTAATTAATATAACTATTATAAATAATTATTATGATTATTATAGCTATTATAATTATTATAAGTAGCTACTATGATCGTTATAATTATTTTGATTATTATAGTTAATATAATTATCGTTATTATTATAATTATCATAATTAATTATTGTAATTATTATAGCTAAATATTGTAATTGTCAAAATTATTATAATTATTATAATTATTATAATCGTTGCAATTATTATAATTATTATAATTCATTGTTATAATTATTACAATTTTCCGAATTATTATAATGAATTCTAATTATTACAATTATTATGATCATTATAATTAGCAAAACTATTATAATTATTATAATTATTATAATCAACTACAATGATTATCGTATTTGTTATAATCAGTATAATTATTACAACAATTTATCATAGCTATCAAAATTACAAATTAGTACAAATTATATGATCGTTGCAATTATTAGGATTATTACGTCTGCTTTAATTACTTTACTAAATTATTATGATTATTATAATTATCCGAATTATTATAAACAGTTGTAAATGCTCTAATTATTATAATCATTAGAAATATTATATTCAACGCAATCATTATAATTATTATAATTCTTATATTTAATTATTATAATTTTCATAATTATTAAAATTATCATAATTAATTATTTTAAGTATTTTTATTAAAACTATTATGACTGTTGCAAATATTTCAGCCGTTATAACATGATTATTATAATTATTATCATTATTATAAGTATTACGATAATTATAATCATTCATACTATTACAATCATCATAATTACTATAATCACAATATTCATTAAAATTATTATAATTATCGTAATTATTATCTCCGTTATAATTACTTCTTAGAATTGTTATAATTATCATATTTATTATAATTAATTATTATAGTTATTATAAATTATCATTGCAGGTATTAAAATTGCTATAGTTACTGCAGTTAATTATTATAATTATTATAATCAGTAAAATTACTATATTCACCATCATTACTACCATTATTTCAATTACTATAATTATTTTAATTAATTATTACAACTATTATAATTATTATAATTATTGCAATTACAACAATTGTCATAGTTATCATAATTATTCTGATTACTGTGATTATCGTAATTATTATAATGATTATAATCAATCACCATAATTATTAGGGTCATTAAAATTAATACAGTTATTGTAAAAAATTGTAGTTATTAGAGCCAATTACTACAAAAGCATCACTATAATTATTGCATGTGTTTGAATTATTCCAATTAATTATTATAATTATTGCAGTTGTCAGAATTGTTAATAATTGCTGGAATTATTATAATTATTATAATTATTATAATTGATCAACAAAGCTATTATAATTCTTATAATTATATTAACTAATATAATTATTTTAGTTGTTATATTTCTTATAGTCATTTTAATCATTAAAATTATTATAATGATTATAATCGTCATGATTACTGTAGTTATAGTAATTAATATGATAATTATATTTATTATAGTTATTCTAACTGTTAAATTAAGCATTATAATTATCATAGTTAATGTATTTATTGTAATTAAATATTATAAATGTTGTGATGATTATAATAGATATAATTATTGTAATTATTGTTGTTATCATGTTTATTACTATTATTACTTTATCACAATTTATTACTATTGTTATAATTACTTTATTTATCACAATTATTTAAATTAATATAGTCAGCATAATTATTTTGATCATTATATTCATCACAATTATTTTAGTTATCGCAATTACTATATTTATTATAAATATTTATTATAATTTTTCTAATCATTATAAGTACCATAATTATTGAAGTTATTGTAATTATTCTCATCATTATAATTATTATAGTTGTTGTAATGTTTCTCGTTCCTATAATTATTGTAACTAATTGATGTAATTATTATAACCATAATTCTTTTAATTATTATAATTATGGTGCAGATTATCATCAATTATTATGATTATAACGACTATTATACTTATTACAATCATTGAAATTGGTTGTGATGACTACTGTAGTTGTTATAATTTTAAATTGTTATAATTATTATAACTAGGGTAGTTATTATAATATCACTATTACCAGCATAATCAATAATGTTATTATAAATGCTATAGTTATTACAATTAGTTCTCATAATTATTATAGTTATCATAGCTAAAGATTACAAACATTATGAATATTATAATTACTATAGATATTGTAATTATGATGATTATTTTAATAATAGGGTCAATTATTACAATTATTATAATTGTTCTAATTAATCTAATCATTTATACGTATTATGATTATTATAATCGTATCAATTATTATAATTCTTGTAATTATTTTAATTGTTATAATTATCGAAATTATTACAATTATTGTAAATATTGTGCTTAATTAATAAAGGTATTATAATTATTGGGACTACTTATTTCGATTGTTATTGTTATTATAATTATCACGGTTAATTGTTATAGTTACTAGAATTGTTATATTTATTATAATTAACCATCATAATTATTATAATCATTGCAATCATAAAAATTTTTAGGTTTGTTGTAATTTTTATAATTATTCCAAGCATTGTACGTATTGTGATTGTTATGATTGTTATAATTATCACGTACATTAGAATTATTATGAATAATTATTATAATTATTCCATTTATTTTAATTATTGTAATAAATTGATATAATTATCACTATTACTATGGTTATCATAATTACAACAAATATTATAATTGTTTTATTTGATGTAATTATTTTAATTGATTATTATAATTTTTTTCATTGCTATAAAGTTAGATTTATTATATATGATTATTGTAACAATAATAATTGTTATACTTATTATAACTGTTAGAACTTTTATAATTGCTATGATTAATTTTTATGATTATTATAATTATTACGATTATTCTAATTAGTGCAGCTATTATATTTTCTATAATACCAATTGTTATTATAATCATTATTATTAATATAACTT